>BHFT01012112.1:0-25305 GCA_004320025.1 Laticauda laticaudata
GATAGATAGATAGATAGATAGATAGATAGATAGATAGATAGATAGATAGATAGATAGACAGACAGACAGACAGGCAGGCACACACACACACACACACACATATCTGTGTGTGTGGGTATATATATAAATACACCTTGGAGTTATTAGATAAATTAAAGCTAGAAACGTATCTACCTTTTCAAATGTTTATTCACTGATAAGAAAAAAAATAAAATAATTCAATGATCACAACATTTTAACTATCAGTTTTTAGTGTTGAAATCTTGTGGATCAAGAATAGAAAATAAGGAGATCTGACAGATGCCCTGCTGCACTGAAATTAAATATTAACTACCCCTCTTATATATAAATTGTTTTTGATCTATCAAGTGATTGTGCCTCAAATTTCCCTGTCCTCTCATTTTCCATTCTACTTTTATTGAACCTCAACTTCTAATCACTTTCAGAGTTAATTTAGGTCAAATCTGTACACATTAAAAGTAATCATTGTTATTATCAAATTATAGTTCTTTTCTAAAAATGTTAATGAAAATCAGGTATTGTGGTGTTTTTTAATTCACAAGATGTACGAAACTATATTAACTGTATTGTTTAGATTACATCACTTCTGGATCTCAGTTCAGTTCATTGTAATATACTAACTGAAATAACAGCCAGGCACTATTGTCACCAAGTAATCTGCTTTTCTTCTTATTTGTTTATAATCATGTGGACATAGTTATTTTCCAGACTTTTCACTTTAAACATGGGACTCCAGTCCTGCCTTTAGACACAAAAGCCAACTGAGATTTGGGCCAGTCACTGTCTCTCAGGCCTACACACCTTGTAGGGTTGTTGCTGTTGCGAAAATAGAAGGAGGAAGGAGTATTATGTTGTTTCTTGCCTTGAATTATAAAGAAATAAAAGTATTATAAAATAATAAAGGTGACTTAAAAATCAAATAAATAAATAATGCAATTTGTAAAAAGAAAAAAGAAAAGAAATAATAGAAGACAGCAATGTTGGTAATGGGGAAGAAGTACAAAGTGGTTAGTGGTTGAAATGGTCTGTATCTGGAGAAACCATAACAATCAGCACCTTTACTGTCCTCAGGCAAGTGAAAAGGTATGTTATTTATTTACTTATTTATGTATTTCATTTGAATGCCATATAATTATGTTCTAGAGTAGTGTTTTCCAAATTTGGCAACTTTAAGATATTCAGATTTCAATTCTTAAGACCCAACAGCATGGATAGGGGAATTCTGGTAGCTGAATTGCCAAGTTTGAAAAGCACCATTGTAGAGTAATCTAAATAGGAGCTGTGGAGAATGAAAGGGTGAATTCCAGAACATATCTAAAACTTGCCCTACTTCTGCTAGTTAGGATCAATACCAGGCATAAAATGGGTCACGTTTTAATTCTCTTGGTTTAAAGTAGTGAAGAGGGTTATACCTACTCAAAATAAATGTAGTTCAGAGGTCAGACCATCATCCTTTTAAAGTGACAAAATGTGATCAGATTCAATAAATCCAAAGTTTGATCTTCCACTTTCTTGAATTTTTTTCACTATATATTTCACTCCCCACACAGATATACATTTATATAAGCTTTTTACACACATACACACAGATATATATTTTACTACTGGTTCTATGGGTGTGGCTTGGTGGGTGTGGTTATGTGGTCATGTGACTTGGTAGGTGTGGCTATGTGGTTATGTGACTTGGGGGTCAAAAGACAGAATCTCAATTTCTGAAGCAGGGGGTTGGACTAGATTGGTATGCTGTTTCAAAGCATCCTCTGAAGCTGAATCTAGTGCCAAGGTTTGTGGTCTTTCCTTCCTCTCCTTTTTCCCTCCCTCCCTTCCCTTTTTTCTTTCTCTTTCTTTTTTTCTTTTGCAGCACCGTGCTCATGCTCCATTTTGGACTTAGTGGGCCTCAGGGAAACCTCCTGGCCACTGAAAAATGAAGCATTTTGAAGATAAGTAAAACAGCAGGGGGGGAATCAGCTGTGCCATGCGATTTAGCTAGAAAGCAAGAAATCCAATGAAATACCAGTTCAGCCATACCGCTAGCATTTTTTATTACCGATCAGCTTGAACCGGGCCCAAAAGCAAATTAAGAACACCACCACATACATTAATACCATACATACATACAATTAATACATTACATACCATACCATACCATACATACATACATACATTATATATATATATATATATATATAGTATATATATATATATATAGTATTACCATATATATATATGTTCTGTTCACTGTCGTCCTTTCGGGTATTATCCCAGCAAGTGTAGTGCTTTAGTTGTAGGCACGGATCAGCGAGAATCTAATCTGCCCATCCATTCAGCTTCTGGTATTTGATTTGTATGCTTGCGATCAGGTCTCACAGCCAATTTGTTTTTACAATTTATTGAGGCTAGACTATCCTGATTGGTTGGGAGTCGTTGGTCTGTGTTTTATTGCGACTTGGAGTTTGTTTGATGGTGTTTCTGATGTTCTTCTGTCTGTTTTGTGGCTTTGATTGGCTGGCAACAACTCTGTCCTGTGTTGAAGGAAGATGGAACAGGCACACACGTTAGTACCCACCGAAAACTTAAATATATAATATATATATATATATGTGATCTCTGGTTATTCGGGTTTTCTCCGCGTAGAAATTGGAAGTATCTAGGCAACGTTTTCGATAAGTCGATTCATCATTCTCAAGGCTTGTTTCTTCAGCTCTGTGCTTCTCAGAGTGTGTGAGCTATGCAGCTGCTTCTTCCTTTTAACTGCTAGTGGGGGTGTGACTTGATTGGGTGGGGGTTTGGCTGTGCTTCTGATTGGTAGGGGGGGTTCGCTGTGTTCCTGATTCGGCTGGGGCATGTTGTTTTGCTTTAGGTGGGGGCCTGGCTGTGCTCAGGTTAGTTCTTAGTTGCTGGGGATTTGAGCTGGTGAGCCTTGTGATCTTGTTGTTCGGCTTCGTGTTTCGTGGTCGTGCACAACTCATCTTCATGGTGGGTGTCAGTTTTGCTTCTTGTATGGGTCAGAGGGTGTTTAACGTGGTGTAGTGGTGGGCAGATGCCAGTTATGGCTTCTTGGTTCGTGGTCGTGTCTCCTCTTCCTGTGTGGTGTGAGCTTTTTTCTGGGCGTGAATGTGGGCGGTAACATCTTGTTGCGCACTTTGGTGTGGGTCTGGTGTCATTTCTTTCATGTTAGGTACTCGTTTATTCAATGAGGGCAGTTTCAAATGGGTTGGTAGCGGAGAGTATCATCTCAAGACAGGCCAAACAATCACTTCCTCTTCCTAGATTTCTTATTGGGTACAAAAATCCAATGCTGCCCTAGGACACACCATCTACCGCAGAAGAAACACATACTAACCGCTATTCTACATGCACTCTTCACACCACCACCCAGCACATACAAATTCCGTAGCCAAGACACTCATCTCCAGAACAAAATGCTTAGCCGATGAACACACACTTAAAACCCAACTACACACTCTCAGCTAATGTACTCTACAGCCAATGGATTCCCAAAAAGAAGATTACCCACCTAAATCCAAAAGAAAACCCCAACCAACAAGCCAGACGGAAAAGAGAATGCTCGCAGATTTATGCCCTCCTCCCATATATAAATACAGGCACTAACCAGACAAAATCAGCAGATTCCTCCAAAGAACACAACATTATAAACAGCATTCTGCACAAACATGAAAATATCCACATCTAAGAAACGCCAAAAGACAAAAATCGAGTTAAGGAAAACCCAAGGAGTATACGAAATCCCTTGCACGCCTGCCCCACTCACACATAGGACAAACATAACAGAAGAATTAGTGCACGCATTGAAGAACACAAAACTCAATCTAGAAAGAAGAACTGATCCTCTTCCTGGGTCACACCTCCAAGACGCCACAGGATAATGAAAATTGACACTTCTAAAAATACCAGAACCATCGCCAGAAAACCGAACACTTCAAACAACAGAATAATCAGAGAAGCCAATAGAATCAGAAAAAGCGCCCACACAGCAATGAATAAACGAGATGATACCTCCCGCCTACCAACCATTTGGAAACCTGCCCTCATTAATAAACGAGTACCTAACAATGAAGAATGACACCCAACGCCACACCCACAAGTGCCCACAACAAGATGTTACCACCGACACACTTCCACGCAGAAAAAGACTCCACACACACACAGAAGAGGAGACACGACCCCTGAGTACCAACAGATCCCATACTGCAGACCTGACACCACTACCGCACTTCAAACCCCTCTGACCCATCTCAAGAAGCAAACTTGACACCCACCATTGAAGATGTGGGCACGACCCACGACACGACAGCCAAAACAACAAGATCACAGCTCACCAGCTTTCCATAATCCCCCAGCAACTAAGTACTAACCTGACACAGCCAGGCCCCCAATCACACTAAAGCAGAACACACCCCCAGCCATCAGAACACAGCCAACCCCCTACCAATCAGAAACACAGCCAGAACCTCCCACCCAATCAAGTCACACCCACACTAGCACGTTAACACAACAAAAGCCAGCTTGCCAAGCTCACAATTCCACTCGTTGAGACAACAGAGAGCTGACAGAAAACAAACGCCTGCTAAAGATGCTATGTGAATGAAACATATCATCGAAAACCGTTGACCTAATACTTCCAATCTCTGTACCGTGGGAGTACAAAACCGAATAACAAGATCCACATTAACAAGATACCCGCCCAAAACTTCAGACAATAATCTAGTTATAGATCAAGTACTATCATTCTCGTATATACATAGTTATATATTATAATATATATATATAATATATAAATATATATATATATATATCATATATATATATATATGTTTTTTTAAGCTCTCCGCATGTGGTACTCTTCACATTTGCTTGCTGTTTAGGCCTTCCTTCGAGGTATTATCCCACGTCATTTGTTCTGTAAGGAGTTGTAGCTCATTTGTAGTTCTGTTAAAGTTCGTAGCAACGTTTCAGCAGAATCTCATCTGCCATTCATCAGGCTTCTGAATGGAAGTGTGTCTCACAGCAGAGAAGTAGACACACTTCCATTCAGAAGCCTGATGATGGCAGATAGATTTCTGCTGAAACGTTGGCTACAACTTTAACAGAACTACATGAGCTACAAACTTTAACAGAACTACAATGACGTGGGATAATACCCGAAGGAAGCTAAACAAGCTATATATTATATATATATACATACATACCATACATACATACATACATACATACATACATACATACATACATACATATATATTATATATATATATACTATATATATATATATATTTATATATATATACTATAATATACTATTATATATCCGTATTCATGAGTTTCCGCTGATATTTGTGGGTCATCTTTGGTATTCCGTTGGTTTTATTGGCTCTGTACTTCGGGTTTCCCGAAGGCATGATTGGAAGTATCTAGGCAACGTTTCGATTGAAGATCTCATTCATCATCATTCAGGCTTGTTTCTTCAGCTCTGTGTTCTCAAGAGTAATTGTGAGCTTGCAGCTGCTTCTTCCTTTAACTGCTAGGTGGCGCGTGTGACTTGATTGGGTTGGGGCTTGGTTGTGTTCGATTGCTGGTGGGAGTGTTCTCATTGGTTGGGGTGTTTGGCTGTGTTCAGATTGGATCTAGCGGGTGTGTTCTGTTTATGCTGGTGGGGGCTGGTTCGTGCTCTGGTTAGCTCTTAGTGCTGTGGGAATTTGTAGCTGGTGAGCTGTGTCCTGTTGTTTGCTTCCCTTACTAGATTGCCCTTAGAGTATACAAAAAATCCAATGGCTCCCTAGGGACACAACCATCTATCCTACGTCCTATTTAGTGTTCTTAAAACGTTGCTACAACTTTACAACACAATACAATGACGTGGCGTAATACCCGAAGGGAAGCTAAATAGCATATAGTGTATGTATAATATATATATAATATATATATATATAATACTATATATATTATATGTATATGTATATGTTATACTGTATATGTTATGCTATATGTATAATGTAATATGTATCATGTATATGTAATATGTATATGTTATGTATATGTATATGTATATGTTATGTAATAATGATATGTATATAAGTTTGTTTGGTTTTTTTAAGTCGTGCGGTACTTACATGTGTGCTGTAGCTTCCTTCGGGTATATATCCCCACATCATTGTAGTGCTTTAAAGTTGTAGCAACGTTTTCAGCAGAAACTCTCATCTGCAATCATCAGGCTTCTGTATTGAGTTTGTATGTGGGTCAGGCTCTCACAGCCATTCGTTTTTTAAATTTGAAGGTGAGCCTTATTTGCTGTTCTCAGGATGCTTTTGTTCTTCAATCCTTTGTTTATTGAACTTGGAAGTTTGTTTGATTGGAGTTTTCTGTCTGTTTGTGGCTTTGATATGGCTGGCAACCACTGTGTTTCCTGTTATTGAGGCTTTCAGAGAGCTTGGCTTCATGTGAAAAGCACGGCTATTATCTATTAGGAAGCTAGGTTTCTATGGGTGCCTGGTTGGGTGTATGTTTGAGGCTGGAGATAGTCAGAGGAGTCTGTTTTGCCCAGGTGTTTGCCTGGCTTGTGGGCTGTGGAAGATCTTTCTATTTGAGAAGTTGCAGGCTTCAAAATGATTGACAGTCTGTGGAATCATCTCTTCTATTCATGCTTTTCAGGCTTTTTTCAATCTCTATGGCTTTTCGTGATGATTCTTGGCTGCGGGTTTCTATCAGTGGCTAGGGTTTTGGTGCCACTTGAAGTTGATGTTGGTGACCTGTGGTTTCATGTGTTGGGACTAGTGAGGAGGTGTGTTCCAGCTATTTACTGCATTTTTTGTGGTTCATCCAGGTCGGGGTATTATTCTTCTTATGGTCTGTCCAATGTATGTGGGCTGGTCATGTATGGCACAGGGAAACTTCGTACAGCCTTGGTTTTCCAGGTCAAATTTGTCTTGGGTTTTAAGGATGGCTGCTATTTTTTGTTCTGTTTTGAAGGCAGTCTTGATGTGATGCCTGTGTTAGTATCTTACTGATTTTGTCTGTAGTACTCTTATGTAGGCAGGACAGCTGTTCCATAGGTCTGTTGAGATCTTCTAGGTTCTCTATTATGTTTAGTGTGTTTTTGTGGATTCAGCTAGGATTTTGTTTTTGGAAGCCGTTGGGGCTGTTAGTTAGAGGGTGACTTTAGTGCAGGGTGCATAGTTCAGTCTTCTATATGTGTCTTGTTCTAGCCAGGCATTCTTGGTTATGGTGATTAGTGTTTTGGGCCACAGAATTTATTCTGTGGTGGGATTGGGATGCATTTTTTGCAGTACAGGTAGCGTTGTGTGTGGTTTTTTCTGGTATTACAGCTGTGTCCTAGTATGTCATCTGTTCTTTTGTAGTATTATAATCGTAGGAATGGTAGTTGTTTGTATTATTTCCCTTTCCATGTGTGAACTTGATTTTTTTGGGTTGCTGCTGTTTAGGTTGTGTTAGGACAATCATTTTAGGTTTCTTTTCATCGGGCCCACAAATAGCAAAGGTGTCATCGATGTATCGTTAGCATAATTTGGGTTTCGTGCGGTGCATTAGCCAGGGCTCTGGATTCGAATTCTTTCCATGAACAGGTTCTGCGCATGACGGTGACAGTGGTCATCCCATAGGCGGCTCCTTAAATTTGCTTGTATCTTGTCCTTTGTTATATGAAAATATGTGTTGGTTAAGCAGTGTTCTGTTAATTCCATGAGAGTGTTTAAGCTGTTCGGTATATTTCATTTTTATGTATTTCCGAGTTTCTTTTATTCGGGAACTTGAAGTGAATAGGTGAAACGCACATCGAAACTTTAAAAGCAGATTCTTCTTTTTTCGCATGTGTAGATCTTTGAATTTCTAAAGAGTGGTATGAGTATTATGTACATATGGAATCTGTCTCCTGTGTTTCAGCATGGGCGTTAGTTGTTTTTGGCTAATATGTTTAGGCTAGGTTTTGTAGTGGTGCTTCTTGGGACGGCTGACTATGGTCTGAGAGTTATGCCTTCTTTGTGTATTTTTGGGGAGGCCGTATTAGTTTTTGGAGGCATCTTGGACAGATTTTTTCTGTGGTATGACTAGTCTGTTGATTTCTTTGCTTATGTGGCTGGTTATAATTTTTCTTCTTGGTTAATTTTTCCAGATATGTGGTTGGGTCTGTGTTTATAGGTTTGTATGTGGAGTCTTGGAGTAGGTTTGTCAATTTTGTCAAAAAAATTGTGTGCTTCGATGTGTGCTTGATATGTTGGAAAGTGACCCTTCAGTCCACCCTGAGGTGCTGAACACCATGAAACAGATTTTCATTGAGGATATCCCTTGACTCTCCCTCAGCTTACCCTCAAACCTGACCAGTCTCCCAGTCCCTGCTGCTGAAAACCACCCTGACATCCTGATGCTGCCACAGCCATGCTTCACCGCATGGTGGTGGCAGCATCACCATGTGATATTGGGCAAGTGATGATAGGTGCATGGCTTCCTCCAGACATAGCATTTAGAATTGAGGCCAAACAGTTTCATAAGGATCAGATAATCTTGTTTCTCTTAGACTGAGAATCCTTCAGGTGCTTTTTTTTGAAAACTCCAAGAGGAGTTTCTCCATCTATCACTTTGCCATAAAACCCAAATTGGCAGAGGGCTGCAGAGATGGCTGTCCCTCTGGAACTCTGTCCCATCTCCATTCAGTATTTCTGGAGCTTAGTCAGAGTGACCATTGGTCACCATTCTTGGTCACCTCTCTTATCTTCTCCAGTTGCTCAGTTTGACTGGGTGACCAGCTCTTGTGTTCTTATTTGGTCATGCCAATGTCATTCCATTTGACAATTATGGATGCCACTGTACTCTTAGGAAATCTCAGCATGGCAGGCATTTTATTATTGCCTTTCTTAGATCTGTGCTTTAAGTCATTCTGTCTCTGAGCTCTGCAGGCAGGTCCTTTGACTTCTTGTTTTAGCTCAGATGCCGTATGCCTTTTCAGCTGAGTGGCCTTTTATAGTGAGATATGTGCCTTTCCAAATCATGTCCAATCAATTTAATTTATCACAGGTAGACTCCAATCAAGGTATAGAAACATATCAACAATCAAGAGAACTAGGAGACACCTGAGCTAACTTTGCAAAGGGTCTGAATATTTATTCCAATGTGATATTTAAGGTTTTTTCTTTTTAAAAAAATTACAGACATTTCTAAAATTCTATTTTGGCTTTGCTGTTATGGGGTACTGAGTGAAGATTAATAGGAAAAATGATTTTCAACAACAGTAGAATAAGGCTGCAACAAAGCAAAATTGACAAATGTGAAGGGGATCTGAATACTTTCTGAATATACCGTATATATACATTTACATATGCATACACATACACATACATACAGATATTGAAAGATTGACTGTCTGTTCATGTTAGGACAATCTTTTTGCCTGTTCCTATGCAATTTAGGGATGCTGGTTAGAAATATTTGTTGTTAGGATTATATCAATATTAGTTTGCAATGAGGATGAAAATCTCATTATAAAATAAAGTATTATGTGGAGTAAATATAACTTTGCTGCTTTCTGAAAGCACAGAGAAGGATTAGTTGTATTTGAGTTTATGATTTATTCTTTAATATTCATTTCAATCTACTATGGCTTGAAATGAATATTTTGCCTCCATTTTCATGACTTCTTGATTTATTATCTGGCACTAGCAACTAAGCTTGATCCTTCCTCTATCCCTCCTCTTCCTCCCCTTTCTATTATGTGTGTAAAATATCTAGATATCTTGATATCTAGTGGGTAGTCTTGTTCCATTATATTTCATCTAATACTGAATTATTTGTTTTTCTGTTTGGTCAGCTTCAGCACCACAACTCAAAGGCATCTTTTTTTCCCTTTTAGGGATCTAACTTTCACAGTCATATGATATTTTAGAAAATAACATGGCCTCAACAACCATATCTTTTCTTTTGTGTGATGTCTCCATACTTTAATATTTGGTCTAAGTCAGTTATAACTTTTCTTCCAAGTAACAATGTTATTAATTTCAGTTTCTCTCCCCCTATACTATGTTAGTGAGAGGGAAGGAGAAAGAGAGACCACCTTCAACTTGGCACTTTTTCTTTTAACTTCAACTAGATATTTTTTGTGTCTTCCTTCTTTTCAGTAATTAAAATGATATCATCAATATATCAGAACTAGTTGATGTCCTTTAACTAGCACAGTAGTCACCAACCAGCGATCCACGGACCCAAAATTTTGGTGCTCCGCAGAGACATGCCCTCCAATCCAGGCTGCATGGAAAAACAAGGCTGCTCCACCCAGCCTTGAAACTTCACCTGGGCTCTCGAGAGACGAATGACTCAGGCTGCCTCTCATCTTTCTCGAGGAGTGCTCAACATCTTAGTTGGAGGGAGAGCCTCTCTCATTTCTCCATGGGCTCTGTGAGGTGGGTGGTGGGGAAGTGGTGCTTGGGAGGAGTGCATTGGCCACTGCCAGGCTCCAGGGTGGGTTTATCTCTCACCGAGGGTGCTCTTGGCTCCCCTCCCAAGGCAGGAGAGGTGAGGAGCCACAGAAGCGGCAGATGCAGGGCTGATGGAGATAAGCAACACTTCTTTTGGTGGGGTGAAGGTGTCAGCCTCCCCCCCATTTCCTTGCCTGCCTCCAGGTTAGGCTGGAAGAACCCTGGACCATCATCCTGGAGCTTTTCCTCAGCCACAGATCTGAGTTCTCTCAATCCTCCCCAGGATCTGAAAGGAGCCCCCACTATCTCCCCCTTCTCTCTCCCAATAAATCACTGAGTGCAGCTGTTCCTTTGCAGGCAGCTCCTGCTGAGAAGCTGCTGGAGGGGTGGCTGAGGGGCACTGCTCTCCAAGAAGGGCAAAGCCTCCTTTCTGCCTCTGCTTCTCCCAACAAAGGTTGCCCCGATTCCCCTCAGCTCAGACATCCCCCTTGCCCTTTCTTTTGTGCAGGTGGGGAGAGGGATGGAAGAAGCCCAGCCCTCCTTCCCTCACCCAACTCCAAGCAGCCACAATTATAATTAAATAAGCATACACGTGTGTGTGTATGTTTTCTTAAGTTTTCACAGGTATTTATATGTATGGTATTCAGCTTTTTTCCCATGTCATTATAGTTGTTGCTTTTTAAAGTTGTAGCGGACATATCAGCAGAATCTCATCTGCCATCATCAGGCTTCATTCATCTGTGACAAACACAATACAGAAGCCTGATGATGGCAGATGAGATTCTGCCAAAATGTCTCTCTCTCTCTCTCTCTCTCTCTTCTCTCTCTCTCTCTCTCTCTCTCTCTCTCTCTCTCTTCTCTCTCTCTCTCTCCTATATATATTATATATATATATATATATATATATATATACTGTGTGTGTGTGTGTGTGTGTGTGTGTGTGTGTGTGTGTGTGTGTATGTGTGTGCTGTTCAGCTTCCTTTGGGTATTATCCCACATCTTGTAGTACTCTTAAAGTTGTAGCAACGTTTCAGTAGAATCCTATCTGCCATCATCAGGCTTCTGTATGGATGTGTTTTCAAAGCTTTTTGGTTTCAAATTCGAGGCTGCGTCCATTTTGATTGGCTGGGAGCCTGGGTCTGTGTTCACTGGACTTGGAGTTTGATTTGATTGGTGTTTCTGGTTTCTTCTATCTGTTTTGTGGCTTTGATTGGCTGGCAACACTATGTTCCTGTTTTGGAGGCTTTCAGTGCAGCTTGGCTTCGTGTGAAAGGACGGCTTGTTCTTCATCAGCAAGCTAGGTTCCACCTGGGTGCCTGGTGGGGGGGTGTTTGAGAGGGAGTCATCAGAGGGAGTCTGTGTGCTCAGGTGTTTGTCTGTTTTGTGTTGTGGAGATCTTTCTATTTTGAGAGTGCAGGTTCCAAATGATTGACAGTCTGCTGGAATCATCTCTTCTATTCATGCTTTCAGTCTTTTTTCAATCTCTATGGCTTTCTCTGATGATTCTGTGGTTGGGGTTTTCTATAGTGGCTAGAGTTTTAGTGCCATTGAAGTTGATGTTGTGACCTGTTTCATGTGTTGACTAGTGAGGAGGTGTGTTCCAATTTTTTTACTGCATTTTGGTTTGTTCATCTAGGCAGGTACTTATTCTTCTGATATTGGCTGTCCAATGTATGTATGAATTTTGTATATTGCCTTGGTAAAACAAATATCTTGACCTTCTCGGGAGGAAATAAACAGCCAGATCAAAAGGCTATGAGAAGCGTGGAAATTAAAAGAACAGGAATTACTATGTGACCTAAATTCTATGCAGTTGCAGGACAAACAAATGTAACACCAACCTCTGCTTCAAATTAAACATTTTCATAGCACACAGCAGCTACCAAAGTATCCTGAAAAAGAAGAGAATTTGGCTCTACTCAGAAATGAAGTTCACAGTAAAGATTTCCATTAGATCAGTTTAAACAAGAGATTTGCTAGCACTACACCTGGGAATGAGCAGCAAAATCACCCTCTACTTTTGGATAAGATTAAACAAACTTACAACTTGGAGAAGCTGAAACTGAAACCCACTTACAAAATAAAAAACTCTCAAAGAAAACTAAAAAATTAGGAAAAGACTCGAAAAAACCCCAACAATCATCACACCTGAAACAAGTTAGTATACAACGTTTCCACAGAGAACTCAACAAAACAGAAACAGATTGTTCCTATTCCAAGGATTCAATTATGCCATTAGCATCCAAAAAAATCCCAAGAAAACCCATCATATTGTTGCAGTAAGGAATCCAGGCCTAAACCAAATTTAAATAACATTGAAGGCTGACAGAATAAGGGACACCCAGGTTACACAAAATCTTATTGCACAATGAAACCACAAAATAATTTGCAAAAAGATGAATTCATGGGCACTACAAACCCTGAAAATGATAACAGCATAATAATTTTTCCCAGCAAGACAAGAAATGCCCACCACAGTAGTATGGACAGAAAAGACTATGAAACAAATTGACAAACCTACTCCAAGACTCCACATACAAACCTATAAAACACAGACCCAACCATATATCTGGAAAATTAACCAAGAAGAAAATTATAACCAGCACATAAGCAAAGAAATCAACAGACGATCATCCCAACAGAAAAAATCTTCCAGATGCCCCAAATATTACGCCTCCCCAAAATACACAAAGAAGGCATACACTCTCAGACCCATAGTCAGCTCCAAAGGAGCACCACTACAAAACTAGCTAAACATTTACAAAACAACTACAGCCCCATGCTGAAACCACAGCTTCATATGTAACAAAACTCATACCACTTCTTAGAAATGGTCAAAGATCTACACTGGAACAAGAAGATCTGCTTTTAAGTTTTCGACGTGGTTTTCACTATTCACTCAAGTTCCCGATAAAGAGAAACTCTGAAATCATCAAAAATAAATACCAACCAGCTAAACAGCACCTCATGGAATAACAGAACACTGCTTAACCAACACCATATTTCAATATAACAAAGGACAAAGATACAAAGCAAATTAAGGAGGCCCCTATGGGATCACCACTGTCACCCGTCATTGCAAACCTGTTCATGGAAAGAATTTCGAATCCAGAGCCCTGGCTAATGCCAACCACAAACCCAAATTATGCTAAGATACATCGATGACACATTTGTGATTTGGCCCCATGGAAAAGAAAAACCTAAAAATTTCCTAACACACCTAAACCAACACAACCCCAAAATCAAGTTCACCAATGGAAAGAAATAAACAAACAACTACCATTCCTAATGTACTAATCTACAAAAGAACAGATGGCATACTAGGACCACCAGTAATACCAGAAAAAAACACACACAACGCTACCTCACGCAATCCACCAATCCCACACAGATAAATTCCGTGGCAAAACACTAATTACCAGAACGACAAATGCCTGAGCAGACAAGACATATAAAGGACTGAACTATGCACCCTGACGTAAGTCACCCCTAACTGACAGCCAAGGCTTCCAAAAAAAACAAATCAACACATGATCCACAAAAACACACAAGACATAATAGAGACCTAGAAGACTCAACAGACCTATGGAACAGCTGTCTGCCCTACATAAGAGGTACTACAGACAAAATCAGTAAGATTACTACACAGGCATCACATCAAGACTGCCTTCAAAACAAGACAAACAAAAAATAGCAGCCATCCTTACCAAAGAAATTGACCTGGAAAACCAAGGCATTTACGAATTCCCTGTCATCATGGCCAGCCCACATTACATTGGACAGACCAATAGAAGAATAGTACCCGACCTGGATGAACACAAAAATGCAGTAAAAATTGGAACACACCTCCTCACTAGTCCAACACATGAAAACCACAGGGTCACAACATCAACTTTCAATGGCACAAAACCCTAGCCACTATAGAAAACCCCAAGCACAGAATCATCACGAAAAGCCATAGAGATTGAAAAAAGACCTGAAAGCATGAATAGAAGAGATGATTCCACCAGACTGTCAATCATTTTGAAGCCTGCACTCTCAAATAGAAAGATCTCCACACCCACAAGCCAGGCAAACACCTGGGCACAAACAGACTCCCTCTGATATCTCCACTCAAACAAACCCAACAGGCACCCATATGAAACCTAGCTTCCTATAGATAATAGCCGTGCTTTTCACATTAAGCCAAGCTGCCCTGAAAGCCTCCAAACAGGAACACAGTGTTGCCAGCCAATCAAAGCCACAAAACAGACAGAAACAGACGAAACCAATCAATCAAACCCAAAGTCCATGAAACACAGGAATGAGAAGCATCCTGAGACGAATGGCTCACCTCAAATTTAAACAGGGAACTGTTGAGACCTACCCACTATCAACCATACAGAAAGCCTGATGGATGGCAGATGAGTTCTGCTGGAAAACGGTTGCTACAAACTTTACAGAAAGACTACAATGATGTGGGATAATAACCCGAAGGAAGCTGACAGCACAGCATGTAAGTACCCGACGAAACTTGAAAAAAACAATATCAATATATATTATATTATATATATATATTTATATTATATATATATATATAATATATGTGGGTTGAGTGTGTGTGGTTGATTTGTGTGTGTGTTTGTGTGTGTGTGTGTGTGTGTGTGGTTTTTAAGCTCTTGGGGTAGTACATTTGTGCTGTTTAGCTTCCTTCGGGTATTATCCCACACACACACATTATATATAGATATATATAATATATATATATATATTATATTATATATATATATATATATATATAATTATTGTGTGTGTGTGTGTTGTGTGTGTGTGTGGTGTGTGTGTGTGTTGGTATGTGTATGTGTATGTGTATGTGTATGTGTATGTGTATGTGTATTTGTGTATGTGTATGTGTATGTGTATAGTAGTGGTATATGTATATATATATATATATTATATATGTGTGGTGTGTGTGTGTGTGTTGTGTCTGTGTGTGTGGTGTGTGTGTGGTTTTTAAAGCTCTTGCGGGTAGTTACAATTTGTTGCTGTTTAGCTTCTTCGGCGTTATTTATCCCACACACACACACACATATATATATATATATATATATATATTATATATATATATATATATATATATATATATATATATATGTGTGTGTGTGTGTGTGTGTGTGTGTGTGTGTATGTGTATGTGTATGTTGTATGTGTAATGTGTATGTGTATGTGTATATTGTATGTATATGTATATATATATATAGTATATATATGTGTGTGTGATGTGTGTGGTGTGTGTGTGTTGTGTAGATAGATGTGTGTGTCGCGTGTGTGTTGTCAGCTTCCTTCGGGTTATTATCCCCACTGATGGAAACTGTTAAGAAAAGATGCAAGAGAAGAGCAGATCAAGATGATTAGGAGACTTGGAGACTAAAAACATATGAAGTTATAGGAAATTGGGCATGCTAGTCTACTGAGAGAAGGGACCAGGGGGGGACATTGATTGCAGTGTTTCAATATTTGAGTGGGCTGCCACAGAGAAGAAGGGATCAAAATTTTTATTCTAAGGCACCCAAAGGCCAGACAAGGAATAATGGATGGAAACTGATCAAGGAGAGCTATCTGCTTGTGTGGAGGGTTGGACTGGATGACCTACAGGGTCCCTTCCATGTTAAGTGTGATGAAATGAGGCATCTTACTATTCTTGCCAAAGCCTTGAGTGAACATTCAGATCATCATGGCTCTTCTAAACAATACCAGGGTAGGAATCAAGATCTCAGGGAGTCCTACTATAGGGCAGGTGTTGATGCAGAGAAATTTGCTTTTGGGATCCTGATAGATGACATTGAATAATCAAAGGAATTTGGAGCAAAGCAAGCGTACACAATTATATTAGTGGGGCAAATATTAAGAGATTACACATAATCCCTCAAGAAAACAGGCTCTGTGACATATTTACAGGTAGCAACCAGTGCCTTTAATTTTACCTGAAAGCTGACTAGCAACAAATGCAAAGCACAGGTGTTACATGACCTTACTGAGATATGGACATCACTGCTCTTCCTACTCTATTCTGGATCAGTTGAAATTTTTTGATAGTGTTCAAGTATCTGTTAATCACATTCCCAATGTCTTCCATAAGGTGTTAAGCTGTTTTTATATTCAGAGTCAAAAACTTTTGAATAATTAATAAAACCAAAATAGATGTCTATTTGGAACTCCCTTGCATTTTCCATTGTACACTGGAAATTAACTATGTTAGGTATCCTGTCTTCTCTGAATTCAGCTTCTATGCTACTTCTTTCATTGTTAACTCCCTACTCAGGTATCAATAGAAGAAGCAAGGAGACAAGATAAGCACTGTGCTATTTTAAGTTTCTCTCCTTTGATACATGTATGCAATATCCTTACATTTGTTACTTGATTTTTATGAATTTTTCAGATTCTACAGATGATCTTGTTACCTTAATTTTGTTAACTTGACAAAAAGAAAAGAAAATATGCTACCAGATTTTCAGTCACTTTTGCAGAGAATTTAAGGTTAGAATTTTTAGAAATATATTAGAAATATAACCCTCCTCCCCAAGATGGCTGAATTCTCTCCTGCTGAAAATCTTCTGGTTTTGCTGCCAAAGTTGCTCCTTAGATTTGAATAGGGACATCTAGGAATGACCCAAGATGATTTTTCGATGATTATGGACTCATTCAGGAGAGGCAATCTTTAAAAATGCAGTTTCATTTGACAGCAACCAGAAAGTCATGTACATAAAAGGGAATGAAGCTATAGACAAGGTAATAAGACTGACATTTTTTTTAAAAAAATAGATTGTTTTGTAACATGCAATTCTAGATGAAAACTTTTTTAAAAAGTTTAATGAAATCATAAAGGTTGTGGAAAACATTCAGAGGCAAGTAATTAGATAAACTGAACAGATAAAAGGACTGTGATATCTGAGAAATATGAATCCAGACTTACAACAAACTGTGTCAACCTCCCTGAAGTTCAAGTCTGCATTTTTATACAATAGCAAAAAACTGTCTGAGTGGATAAGTGATAAATTGATATTCTTTAAGTAGATTGAAGGAGATTGGAGAATGGGTTGATCATACTTAATTGGGAAACAATTTCATCTGGACTTTTTGGGGAATTAGATTGGTTTTGGAGATTGGATTTATCATATATAACCAGACGACAACTGATCAGAGATGGTATTAAGAAATAAACAAAGGAAACAAGACAGTATTAAGAAACAAACATGATCCAGGATGAATCAGTGTTAACTCTTTGAACAATTTTGGATATTAAGAAGATAATTTTTCTTACATGATTACAGTAACAGTTCATTAACAGAGTTTTGAAATTTTAATTTTGCCTATTTTTATTATTGTTTCTCTTCTTAACTATTTTGTCATTAATAAAATATATAGATAATAGTTCAATAACTTGCAAATAGAATTAGCAGTTTAGTAGTTTAAAGTTCTTTAGGCCTGTTTTTCAAAGAATGGCAATTAATATTGTTATATATTAATCAGTTTTTAACAAAGGGGAGACAATATGGGTGTGTTAATTTTTAATGTGTTGTTTGTTTTATGTTTTGTCTTTGTCTTTTTAATTTTGGTATTATTTTAATGTTTTTGAATAAAATAAAAATAGATTTTTAAAAAAGGAACCTAAGAAAAATATTGAGCAGGATAATTGTAAACGCACACAGTTAAATGAAGATATATGCTTAATTATGAATGAAAGGACTAAAATGTATGCCAAAAAGCTTGAGTCAAATTAATATGGTTGCATATGAATGTACTTATCTCTAGTTTGATGATAGTTTACCTTTCATTGGAGTCTACATAAATGGAACAGCTTTGTATAAAATGTATTTTGCAATACTGACCAGCATTTGAATTTCTTAATTAATTAAATTACTCTTTTCTTGTCACAATTTCCAATGAAAGGTCACTGCCTGAACTGCCAGGTTTGTGTGATAACAATAGTTCACATTCCACTTTTAGAATATAAATAGCCTTTCCATTTTTGCTAACAACCCTTCACATTCTCCATTGCCATATCAAGCCTTCTGTTCCTATTGAGAGATTTATTACATGCAACTTGAGTAACTGAAGTATTTTTCTTTCCCATATTCATGCTTTCATTGATATGAATCCACAAATACAAGTTGCATGATCAATCTCCCTGCCACCATTTCCTGATGCCAGATGGAAATGGGGAGGTCAAGAAGGTGCTAAAAAATCCATAGTTACAAACACATCATGAGCAAGTGCATCTTCTGCCACTGAATATGCCAAGGATAATTGCAGTTTACACAATTACTTCTCATCACAGTATAGGTATGTTGTTTCTACTATTTAATAAAACTTTAGATGTTTCTGTGGATCCTGGCAGCTTTTTTCCATTTTATCTCTAGGAATTCCCCCTGATGCATGGCTCTTATTCTCATCTCCTGCAATAAGCATGTAACTTAGAAATAAGTAACTAACTACATTTCTAGAGCCTGAGTTGATTTTTGGGTGAAAGTATCCAGGACAAAAAGAATTCTATTAGATGATATCAATAAACACTGTAAATAGAAATAACAAAGAATATGGAAAAGGTAGTTCAGATATTAAGAAAACTAAGAGAATAGGAATAAATGACTGCTCAGTTAATTTGTTTCAAATTCATGATTTAAGCATAGCTCTGTTCATATGTATGCATGGTAAAAGAAATTAATAAGTGGTAAAAACTGAGCAAATAAGAGGTAGAAAGATTTTGAATGTTGGACAGTGTCAAGAGGAGATATTTGGGAAAAACTAATATATTCTTGAAAAAATACCACAAATTATGTAACAAAGCTCGTTTTAAAAAAATACCCTCTTTTTTTCATTGTTACCTGAAAGTCCCAATTGTATTTTGATCTATACAACAAGAAAAATCTTTTAACAATGGGACAATTAATGCAATGTTAAGATGTTGATGTAGGAATGGGAAAAAAAACCCATGGAAACTGACTGTAACTTTTGGCGAATTGTCTCTCTCAACCCACCCTATTTTATGGGTGTTCTATAAAAACACAAAGGAAATGAATTCTATATATGCTGTCTACAGCTCCTAAATGAATCAGAATAGAATAGAATATAATTCTATTAGAATTCTATAGAATAATAGAACTTTATTAGCCAAGCGTGATTGGACACACAAGGAATTTAACTTGGTATAAATACTCTCAGTACACATAAAGAAAAGGTACATTCATTAAGAATCAGGAATCATAACATACAACACTTAATGATAGTCATAGGGTACAATCAACAATCAAATCATACTAGGAAACAGTCAGTCAATATAAATCATAAAGGGTACAAGCACAAAGTTACCCAGTCCTTACAATCATTAGTGGGAGGGGATGGGTAATAAGGAGTGCATTGAGAAGATTAACAGTAATAGTAGTGCCACACCTTTGTAAGTAGTCGAACAGTGTTGAGGAAAATTATTTGTTAGCAGTGATGCCTTTTGTGGGAAAAATCATCTTGTGTCTAATCTGGTGGCCAGTGCTCTATAGCATCATTTTGAGGGAAGGAGTTTGAAACAGTTTATGTCCGAGGGGGTCTGAAAATATTTTCACAGCCCTCCTTTTGAACTCGTGACAGTTATACAGGTCCTCGTACTGAAGGCAGGATGGTAGTAATTGTTTGTCTGCAGTTTTCCTCCATAATTATCCTTGAAGGTCTATGGTCTGTCTTGTTGTGATTGCAGAAACCAAACCAGAACAGTTTTTAGAGGTGCAGATGATAAGACTCAATAATTCCTCTGTAGAAACTGGATCAGCAGCTCCTTGGCATTTGACTTTCTGGCTTGGGTGCAGAAAGAACATTCTTTGTGCTTTTTTGATGACATTTTTTGATGTTAGGTATCCATTTTAGTCTTGTGAATTTAAAGCGTCTCTACTGTGATTACTGTGTTGTCTAGTATCTGTAAGAAGGTGGTAGCATGGGAGGGTTTCTTTGGCTAAAGTCTACCACCATTTCTACGGTTTGAGTGTGAGATTTGTCAGTTACCATTACAAGGCAAGTTATATTACCTCCTGTCTGTATTGCAGATTCATTGTTGTCTCGAAATGGAGACCAATCACTGTTTGTGTATCAGCAAAAGGACAATATTTTTTAATGGATTGTTTGAGATGCAGTCATTGGTATATAGGGAGAAGAGAAGTAGAGATAGCACACAGCCTTGGGGGCCCCCTGTGCTGATTGTACAGGTATCGGATGTGATTCTGCCTACTTCACCTGCTGCTTCCTGTCTGTTAGGAAGCTTGTGATCCACTTACAAGTGTGTTCAGGTATTGCTAGTTGGTTTAATTTACTTAGAAGAGTGTCTGGAATGATGATATTGAATGCTGAATTGAAGTCTACAAAGAGGATCCTTGTGTAGGTATTTGGAGATTCAAGGTGTTGTAGGATGTAATGCAGAGCCCTTAACAGCATCATCTGTCAATCTATTTGCTCAGTATGCAAACTGCATGGGATCTAACAGCGGATCCGTGATGATTTTCAGGTGGACAGCACAAGCCTTTCAAATATTTTAATAACTACAGATGTTAGAGCAACTGGTCTATAGTAATTCAGTTCCTTGATGGAGTGCTTCTTTGGCACTGGGATGTATGTAATACTGGGATGTATGTAATCAATCATATGTAATATGATTAAATAACAAAAACAAAATATAAGTCATGGAAATGATTGAAGTAGAAACAAGTTTGTTACTGGATAATATTTATGAGGAAATTATTATTTTATTCTTTTTCTTTGTAAATGTGAATTTTTGAGGTTCAATAGCTATATTGCCTATAGGGAAACAACTTCCATAATTGGAAAAAGGAGGATGCACATAAATATTGAAAGACTGCCTGGATTAAAAATTTTAATCCATGCTGATCACTTTGAATAGAAGAGGAAAGTGATATTTCTAAGCTATTATTAAGAAAATCAAAATAGTAAAATCTCTGTTGGACATGCATATCTCCCCTATCTTTCCTCCTTCTTTTTCTGTAAATTCCATGACTCTCAGGCATGTATGTTGCTATCCACTTGCACTGTTCAAATTTTCTGTAGGGCAAATAAAATATAGAATGTATATGAGACTTCCTCTCTCCCCCTAAAAACTGCACTGTACTTGTTGTCCTATTGAACATTCTCCTGGGAGTCTTCATTGCTGTTCCCTTAACACTGTTTAAATGCTGTTTCCAGTGATTGCTATTTTCCCCTTCATTGTCATTTCCCATTTACTGTTACTTTCTTCATTGAGTGCTTTGTGAATGTCATGTTTTCATTACTATTCTCTCAACACTGTTTATTGTTTCAAATGCAATTTCCCCAACAATAGTTACTCTCATTGCCATTCCCTGCTGATGCTCCATTGTATTATTCTACAGGAAAATTCAATTCCTTTCTCTAATGAATATGTGGATGTCATACCTGAGTTCCATATTTTCTTTGAAATGTGTCTTTTACATGTCTTTTAGTTATAAGATTTTTCAACAATAAGAAGCCATGGTGGTGCAGTGGTTAAAATGCAGTACTACAAGTTAATTCTGCCCACTGCCAGAAATTTGATTCTGACCAGCTCAAGGTTCCATTCTTCCAAGATCAGTAAAATGGGAACCCAGATTATTGGGGGAAATATGCTGACTCTGTAAACTGCTTAGAGAGTGCCTTAAAGCATTATGAAGTGATATATAAGTCTAAATGCTGTTGTTATTGCTGTAAAATGGCAATGTTACAAGCAATACATATGAAAATAGTTTTTAAATTAAAGTAAAAAATAGACATAAAAATCATTCCAAAAGAATAAATTTACCTTTTGGAAAATCAGAAACTATTAAAATGGATAGCTCTATGGATCAAAGTAAATGTAGCAACATTCATAGACTGTTAATATACTTTTTTTCATTTTGAAA
This sequence comes from Laticauda laticaudata, assembly GCA_004320025.1. NCBI lineage: Eukaryota > Metazoa > Chordata > Lepidosauria > Squamata > Elapidae > Laticauda > Laticauda laticaudata. The sequence continues at coordinate 22,388 of BHFT01012112.1, forward strand.
GTTTTCAATATAAAAATACTTTAAAAATCACATACAAGTCTTGCCAAACAACTTCATTTTAACTTAAATGATCCCTAAATTCTTGACTCTTAAAGAAAACCAAAGCTAAAAGAATGAAAATGTTTGAAGCCATAATCAAAAATGAATTCTAAATATTCTGAAAACTACATTACTGAAGAAGACTTTATTTGAGTATAATGTCCCAGTTTCAAATAGGCTAGATTCAGATGGTTTAGGCCTATTGACATGAATGGAAATTACTAGCTTATGCTCAGTTTTTTATTTAATGTTCATATAGAAGGCCTTTCTAGGATAGAGTAATGGACATGGAAAAAATATCTCCACTCAACAAAAATATTTTTACATTTTCATCAAAATCTTATTTAGTCTATAGTACAAGAAAGCCAAGCATGTAGAGTAAGAAACAGAAAAGTCAGTTTGGTGTAGTGGTAAAAGTGTTGGTTTAGAGAACAGGATACTTAAGTTCTGGTCCCACTTTAGGCATGAAAGCTGGATGAGTGACTTTGTGCTAATTATTCTCTCTCAACCCAACACATCTCACAGGGTTGTTGTGATAAAAATGAGAGAAGTTATACATGTTCACTGCTTTGAATTACTTGTGAAATAATAAAGGCAGAATAACACTCTAATAAATAAAAAATAAATAATGTATGCAATGTTATAAAGCTTTGCAAGTTGGGGGGTTGCATTAAACAAAGTCACTACATCATGCTGCAAAAGTGTATATCTAATCTGCTAGTCTTAATTACCTAAGTAATAATCACAAGCAGGTATTCATACATTAGGCTATTACAATTTGAATAATGCATAACTCTAAAATAATACATGACTGTTCTTTCTAGAGGTGCTTTTTTTCTATCAGCTGAGTGAAAATTTCCTTTCTTGAATAATTACAAGATATCCATTTCCTTCCTCAGGCTTGTTCATATATACAGATTACATCTTTGCAATATGAAATGGTTGCAAATCTGTTCACATAAGCTGATAAATCTAGTCTATGGATGTTTTGCAGACTGGAGGTAAGACACTGCAGGCACAATGCAGACTACATAAGTTGTTAAAGATAGGAAAGCTCCCTAAATATAAAAGTTTTGGAAAGACAATCTTTCTGGGCTAGATTATTTATGGTTATGGGACCTTAGACTGTACTCTCTCCTCACCCTAACCCTGACACTGTTAAATATCACTATTCTACAACCGTGCTGCAACCCTTCCTACTTTCATGGCAAGATTCACGTCTAAATTAGGTAACTGTAATTCCAAAATTAATTTCATCCTGTGCATGTCTTCTCAGAAGAACAGACCCACAAAAGCTATGGGCCTACTCTCATGGAAGTTAATTTGCAGGCTAAAAGTGATTCTTCCTCCCTTCTTAAGGGTAAAGAATTCCTCGATCCTTCCTCAATCCTTCCTCACGACATGTTTTGGTTCTCATTTGAATGCAAGTTATGGTCCCATTCCAGAATGGAAAGGGAATCCATTCTGTTTTTATATCTCTAGGGCAGTGGTGGGATTCAAATTTGTTTTACTACTGGTTCTAGCTTAATGGATGTGGCAGGGGAAGGATACTGTTAAATCTCCAATCAGAGGTGGTATTTGCCTGTTCTCTGAACTACTCAAAATTTCTGCTACTAGTTCTCCAGAACCAGTCAGAACCTGCTGAATACCAACCCTGCTCTAGGATATTTCAGCAACAAATACCTTTTAAAGTATTGTGGGAGCCATAAAGGTCATAAAGATAGGTTATCCAGTTTCCAAAAGGCAACTGGATTTTCTTGATTTTTGTCTTTAAAATGTTTTGCTTCTCATCCAAAAAGCTTCTTCAAAATGTTTTCAAAAAAAAAGAAAGAAAGAAAGTCCATTTGCCTTTTGGAAAAAGCACCTTTGGGACAGCCATAACCTTGAGGAATGAGACATTAGGAAACCAGAAATGTTGCTCTCCTTTGTTGGAACTGGAAGATAACAACCCTGATCCATGGTGAGGCCAATTGACGCTATAAATTCAGTTTTGAGCTTAAAATGGTTATAGAATCTAGAAACTGTTTCCTATAATAACTCCTTATGGGAACCCACAGAAAATTCCACTACTTCTTTTTGAGTGACCAAGCCTGCAATCTGTGTACTTATGAGTAAATCACATTAAACTTAATATTTATCTATGTAGATATGCATGGGATTGCAAATAGACTTAAATTCTACACATATTTATTTGGCAATAAATTCACTTGGATCTAATTTCAAATAGGCATTTAATGAATGAGAATGCTGAATACCATGGATCTTTAAAGAAGGTGTTTCATTTTGACAAAAAAATTGAAGAATATAAAACCTCTTCATGAAAAAAACTAAACCTTACATTTTGGCAATTCAATTGTTTTCTTCAGCACTTTCAAGAATTGAGAAAGGCTTTTGTATTAGATTCCTATGCTGGTTGAAGCTGAAACAAAACATCACATCTTGTTGAAACCAAATGCGTTGCTTCTTTGCTTGAATTTGGCACATCATAATTTTGTACCATAATTTTCTTAACTTTGGAAGAGGCAAATTAAATCCAGTATACTCACTATAAACATGTTGGTTCAAATAATATTTTGTTGTGGTTTCCTACTACCACCAGAAATGTCTATATTCCCAATTTATTTTAAGGTGTAATTTCTGTTTAAACATTTTTCTTGGATTAAAAAAATATCCAATAAATTCATTGGAAAAATAATTTCTTCTTTCATTTTGTGAAAATGTCTTGATTGCTTTTGAATAACAATCCTTTGGATTTGGAATATTATCTGTTTTCAGTCATCAACAACTGATCTCATAATCCAGAGCCTATCATTCATATGTTTGCAACTGTGTATCATTGCAACTATGTATCATTCAGGCATTTGCAACATTGTATCATT
>BHFT01012113.1:0-25890 GCA_004320025.1 Laticauda laticaudata
AAGCCTGATGATAGCAGATGAGATTCTGCTGAAACGTTGCTACAACTTTAAAAGCACTACAATGACGTGGGATAATCCCCAAAGGACGCTGAACTGCATTCATATATATATATGTATGTATGTATGTAAGATGCCTTGATGTTTTTTATGTTTTGTTTGTCTATGTTTGTCTTAAAAAACAATAAAACTTTATATAAAAAAAATAAGATCAGAATTTTTAAAAAAAATAAGCAAAAAAAAAAATAGTAAGAGAACACCTCTCTGATCTTGATGAACACAAATCATCGAGGTTTGATGGATTAGATCCCAGATTTTTAAAGGAGCTGACAGAGGTCATCTCTGAACCACTGCACTATATCTTTCAAAAATCCTAGAGCACCAGGATCATAATCATAACATGCATGTGTGCAGCATTTGCAAGAAATCATCAGCTGTGCTACCTGGACAACTGATAAGTGTTGCGCATGGTACGCAGTGTTTCAAAATCCTCTTGTTTCCTGCTTTTTCAACCTCAGCTGTGCTGTGCAAAGAAGCTGAGGAGGGGAAAGCAACGAATAAAGAACAGCCTAGAGCCTGGGCAGGCGAATCGGCCAAACACCGAACTGGTTTGGTGTCAGCTGCTCTTTGCAGTTACAGGTTCTATAGAACTGGGCTGAATCAGTATCATATATCCCTGCCTCTCTTAGTCATCCTGCTCCTGTTCTTCTCTGCTGGAAATCCATCCAAGACCTGAGGGATTTAGGGCTGCCTCATCCTGCTCCTCCCCAAATTCCTCCAGAGCCAACAAGGCTACAATGTCAATCTCTCTTGGCCCCAGCTCTGGCTCATCCTCTTCTGTGGACTCAGGCTTCTCTCAGGCCATGACAGTCAGCATGCTGCAATACTGCATTCTAAATACCACATTCTAACCAGAGCTCTTAAATTGAAATTAAGGAGAATTTCTTTGAAGATTCTTCATCATGCAGAACATGGTTCTCCCAAATATGTTTTTTTTTTCAAAAGTCAACTGGGCTGAGCTTTTTTCCTTGAAGATGTTTTGCTTCTCATCAAAGAAGCTTCTTCAGTTCTGACTGAATGGTGGTAATGGTGGGTTGATGAAATAAAATCATCTGAGCCATTCAATCAGAAGTGAAGAAACTTATTGGATGAGAAGTGAAACATATTCCTGAATGAAAAGCAAAGTCCAGATGTCTCTTGAAAAACAACTTTTGAGATAACCATGACCTGGATGGCAGAGAATCTCCATAAGCAGTTAACTCATAAAGAACTCATAAAACCAATAATTGAGATATGCAGCTCACTTTTATTTTATTAATGATTACATGAATTCTTCAGTTTAACAAGAAAATCTTGACTAAATTACAAAAACCTATTAAGAAACATGAAATGTTTACATTTCAGAAAAAGTGTGTTGGACAGAAAAAAAAACTGCCTTCAGATATGTCATAACTGAATTCTTACTGAAACAAGGGTGAAAACATTCTACAAGATAGGACAATTCAACGTGGAGACATAATGGTTATTTGCAGATTAAAGAATAATACATACATTTCATTGACTAGATTGAAATTTGCAAAGGCATGCTTTTCCCCCAACCTCTTTTATTCTATATCTAAAGGCCCGGTCCCACTGCACTTATGGATGCAAAGAGGATATAAAATGTTAAAAAAAGCTTGCCATCCATTGGAAAACGCTATGCATCCGTTGTGTAATCATTACATACGTGTTTCATATGCTCTATCCATCGAGCATCCGTCCACTGCAATTTCATCCGCGCAAGATGTTATGAGCTGCACAAAACTTTTTGAACGGATGAACTTTCCGCCGCATACGATGTACATCCGAAACATATACGGGCAACAAACGTTCTATGTCCATTATCATCCATTAAATGTCTGCTGTATCCTCTCTGCATCCTCTGGTTACTCTCTCATCCTCTGCCAATCCCCTCAACTCACATCCGCTGCAGCTTGAAAACGGAAAGAGGAGGAAACAAAAGGTACACAGAACGTCTTACACAGGGTTAAGTACATGGAAATAGGAAAGGATGTAAGCGTATGGCATCTCGTATATAAAGTATTAAAAATGGACAAAACATTTGTATCTGGGAAGTATCTCGTATATTTAGGATGTCTGGAGTATATCTAGAGGATGTAGAAGGCCCCATAGCGGACTACGATATTTCCTATAAAAAGGGGAGAAAATCATCTGGATCTCAGCATGAGTCCAGCAGCCATGGTGTGCAGACCTCTTCACCCTGGTCTTGGTCTTCAACATCATCAATTGTTCTCCACCATGGATGATGACACAGTCCATGTGATAGCTGCGCTCATTCTATCACCAGAACCAAAACCTGTTCAGACTGTTTCAAGTTTATACAGAAGGAGAAGGAGATGTCCAAGACATGTGTGGGTCCGAGGACAGATCATGAGAAGAATGGAGTTTGGACTGTATGACGCAGTTGATGCGTGGAGCTGAGGAAATAAAGACCCTCGTGCATTCCATCACTTCATGAGGATGCCACCAGCCATGTTTGATGAACTTGTAGAGCTCTGAGACCCAGGTTGACCAAGCCTAGCCACAACTTCTGTCCCAACCTGGACCCTGTACTGAAGGTGGAACTGACTCTGTGCCACCTGGCCTCTGGAACCACATACAGAAACATACAGTATGCGTGGAGGGTGCCACACAGCATCAGCAAAGTGGTCAGAGAACTGGTGCAGGCCATCATTGAAGAATATGTGGAGGAGCTCCTCAAGTTGCCCACTACTGAAGAAGAGCTGGAGAAAAGTTGCAGAAGAGTGGTATCAGAGGTGGAACTTTCCCCATACTGTTGGAGCCATAGATGGAAGCACGTGGTCTGCAAAGCTCCAGCCAACTCAGGGTCCACTAATAGCAACTGCAAGGGCTTCTTCAGTATCATCCTCTTTGCCATGGTCGATGCTGACTACAAGTTCATCTACATCAATGCTTCAGGCAACGAGTCAGCTTCAGATAGCCAGGTATACAACGCAGGTGACCTCAAGGATGGGCTGGAATGCAACCTCATCATGGGTTTTCCAGATCCAGACCCCCTACCCAATGACACACAAGATGTGCCCGACTTCATCGTGGGTGATGACGCCTTCTCCCTCAGAACCTACCTCATGAAACCATACACCTCAAGATACCTCACCCGTGAAGAGAGATCTTCAACTACAGGCTGTCCAGGGCAAGATGGTGGTGGAGAACGCCTTTGGTATCCTGCTAACTGGTTCCAGATACTTGTCACCACCATCAACCAGAGACTGTGAGGAGCATCGTGGAAGCTTGCTGCATCCTGCACAATCTCATGTGCACCCGCTACCCATGTTGGAGAACAGACTTGTGCACTGTCAACAAGGGAATGGGGACATGGAGCCTGGTGAATGGAGGCAAGGACGTAACCTTATAGACACTGAGGATGTACAAGGCCCCAACAGAGCTTCACGTGAAGGAAAAAGTAATGCGACCTACTGAGACACTGGTGCAACTCCCCAGCTGGAGCAGTGGAGTGGCAAGACAGGATGATAGATGATTAATGGATTCTTCCTTGAGCCTGTCACATAACACTGATGAGATTTGTCATGTATGTTGAGTGGCCCTACAATGAACAGGGCATTTAATAAAGAGTTGTGTTTATGTTGAAATGTGTGAATCAATGAATAAATTGTTATTGATAATAAAGGTGCCATATGTGTGGCAGCTGGGGAGGTGGACCATACAGTCCCACTATGCTTGCACTGGAGGTTTATCTATCCACAACTATCCTTATCTCTCCCACAAGCATGCAAAGGCTTAACCATTTTTTCAAAGTTTTCACCAACACTTTATTAAGTAAAAAAAATGAACCAATTAAGCAAAGATAACCTTTATTAACTTTCTTAGGAAAACTTTATGCTTTATAAATAAGCAAAATGAACCAAGTAAAGTGTTTTAAGCAGAGATAAACTTAACACTGTATTAAGTGTCCAAAGCAAATATACCTTTATTAACTTTCTTAGGCAAACTTTATGACTTCATTAAATAAGCAAAATGAACCAAGTAAACTGTATTAAGTGTGTTAAGCAAAGATAACCTTTATTAATTTTCTTAGGTAAACTTTATGACTTTATTAAAAAAGCAAAATGAACCAAGTAAAGTGTTTTAAGCAGAGATAAACTTAACAAATACAACTCAGTCTCTGACACTATTCTCAGTCACTCTGAGGCATGTCCTTGGTCTCTGCTGTTAAGCAGGCAGGGACTGTGGAGGTGGCTGTGGCTTGAGTGCTGGTCTGAGGCACCATTGGGGTACTTGGCCCCAAGGGTACAACAGGGGATGGTGTGTTCAGGAAGCTATCCGAGAGCTGATTCAGTCCCATGAGCTTGAGAGGCCCTTCATCAAGGACTTGAGATGTCAGGCCCAATACTGATGACAGATTGTCATTGACGGGCTTGGCTGTGGGGTGGGGGAAGGAGGAGTGTAGTGGGGCTGTCTGGTCTGCAGCTGGGTGAGGAGTGGCATCTGTGGTGTCCGATGAACCTGGGCCTGGACTGGGAAGTTCTGCTTCTGCTGTGGGAAGTCCTTGTAGTTGTAGCCTTGGTAGGTGAGGGCTGTTGAAAGCCATGGAAGGGCTGTGATGTCGCCTGGGTGGAGGAGGAGACCTTGACTGGGTAGAACAGCTTCAGCTGGGCCTTGAGGGTTGTGCAGAAGTGCTGTGATCTTCTGCTTCATCACCTGGTACTGGGCCTTGGGCAGGTCCCTCAGGTTCTGACTCACGTAGGTGATGAAGGGCTTCTGGTTCGGATGGTATGTCGCTGTGGACCATCTGAGAGAGAAGTTCTGTGCTGGTCTTCATTGTGTTCCTGATCTCCAACATCATACTGTGGTCCTGACCCTCCAGTCTGCCTCTCTGCCTGCATCCTCTGGAGCTTGGGGGTAAGGGTGGTTTGGCCTCTGGTGCCTGCTGCTTCTTCCTCCATTTGTGACAGCAGGGCATCATCCTCCACAGGATCCTCCAAGCATGGGAAGTGCAGCTGTCGGGGGGGTCTCTTGCCATGGGGCTCTCTGAAGACACCTGCCTGGACAGGGTAGCTGCTCCTGGCTGGAAGAGGACTGGCTGTCTGTGGGCTGTCTGAGGAGAGGGATCTCAGAGGGGCTGCTCCTCAGTGGCGGATCTCACCCTCCAGGAAACTGCACTTGGCCATGATGTACATCTCCATGGTGAGCTTGACAGCGGCCTGCCTGGATTTCTTGAGGTGTAGCTTGCCGTACCAGGTGTGCATGTGCTTCCACCATCCAAGGAGTAGTTCTGCAGTGTACCCTAGGGTCTCTGCCTTGTCTCTCCACGCTGCCTGATTCTTCTTTGTGTCCCGATACAATGTGCGGCCCTTTCTCCAGAGGTACTCGTTCTCCCTCAGCCATTCCAGCACCTCATCCTCATGCTCCTCAGAAATCGTGCACTGTTTCCTCTCTCCCTTCTGCTTCCCTTGCCTCTTCCTCCCTCTGGCAGGGGCTTCATCCACTTCATCTGCTATCATCAGCCCTTTCCGCTATGCGTCTGCTTTGAAATTCTCCCCTGGAATCTCCCCCCCTTCGGAGGTGTCATCCCCTTCCATCCATTGTCATCTGCTAGGCTTCCTATGAACATCCGTTTAACATCCCCAGTACATACTACCCACGTCCGTTCTTTTCCTTTCTGTTCCATCCTGTTTATGCAAATTTTCACCACTTTTTGAATCGAATGACAACAGATGGAGCCACCCCCAAAATTTTGCTCGTCCGTTGTGTCCTTTATGCATACATTTTGCGTCCATCGGCCAGCGGGACTGGGCCTTTAGAATGAGCTGTTACATTAATAATTTTGTTTCTTCAGCTTCTGTATTGATCTGTGTCCAAAGACCAGGATAAACAAGCCATATTCGATCGAAGATAAGAAATACTAGTCACTGCAAAAAAAAAGGATAGGTATGGCATGAAAACATTAACAAAAGGAGCTTCTGTGGTGCAGTGGTTAGAGTGCAGTTCTGCAAGCTACTTCTGCTGCCAGTTGCCTAGAGTTTGGCAGTTCAAATCCCACCAGGCTCAAGGTTGACTCAGCCCTTCCATCCTTCCAAGGTGGGTAAAATGAGAATTCAAATTGTTGGGGGTTAAAGGCTGACTCTGTAAACTGCTTAGAGAGGGCTTCAAAGCAGTATATTAGTCTAAGTGCTATTAGACTAAGTGCTATTAGACTAAAGCAGTATATTAGTCTAAGTGCTATTGCTATTACCTGCCAGGGTTGCAGATCTGGAAATTCAAACTTTTTCATTGCTCTGTGTTGGGATTTTGATCTCACTGCCGCATGAAACTAATATTCCACTGCATAAACAGCATTGTAGATACTGTAGCTTTGGCCAGTCATCTGCAACTCAAAGAGAGGAGCAGGAAAATTTTCCAAATTCTCTTCTCCAGTTCAGGTTTGATTGGATATTGAGGATGATTCTTCATTTGAAAGTGAGCAGTCAAACAATTGCTGCCAAACCTCTTAAAGAAATCTATCCTTGTGGGTTGAAGGTTTGATGACTTGAAGAAGTTCCTTGAAGCCTCTAATTTCTTGTGAGTGCACTGTAAAGAAATAGCCCCATGGAACTGGAGATCCCAAGCTCTTTGAATTCTTGTCACTATGAAATTAAATCTTTCTAAATGAATTTTCATAATCACCTAGAAACACACTTCTGAACCACAGAATCGTGAATGAATCACAATAGACAAGAAGAACGCTAGCCTTCTGAACTACCAGTTTGTCAGAAATAATTGAAATTCCATCAAAAAATTCTGAAATTTCTTCTAATTGGGCTGATTGTGGAATTTTTTGTGGAGGGTGAAGGTGAGGGACCGGTTGTTGGCTTTGACAATGGGAGTATCCTTTATTGTCATTTTTTTTTTACTGCGACCACACTGGACCACATTAAAAATGAAATTCTGTTGCCTGCTCTCAAGAGAAAATGTATACATAACACAGACAGTACATGCTATGTACATACATAAATATATATCTGCACCATATACATATACGTACAAATGCATATACATCCACACATGTAAATACATTGTCAGCCTTGGAAGCATTTTTTTTTTCTTGGAAGCTTCGAGGCTGCCACATCTTTCTCAAAGAGTCAAGGACATATTGGAGGGGAGTGACTGGGGGAATGTCTCCAGTTGGGGTGAAGATTTCATTGGGCCATATGATAGACTGATGGATGTGGGGAATGGATCTTTGATTTTCTTTTGGGAAGGGAAAATCCAGAATTCTCAGATTCACGTTTTCCCAAATGGGCCAATGTGACAATTCTAAAAAAAAATGGAATTTTGAGGAAACGTTCATTTTGGAGTTTATTGGTTTGGAGTTGGTTAGTTGAAACATTGACATACATGTATTCATCACTGTCCATTTTGAATGCATAGTGGAAAGGGGAAGCTTGAGAGTTCACAAGGTTGAAACTGTATGGAAAAAGAAATTGTGGCTGAATCTGAATGTTCTGCTTTGGATGCCATGAAGCCTCTTCCCAGAAGGTAACAAGGAAAACAGGTTATGAAGAGGATATGTAGTGCCCCACACAATCCTGTGGACTTTGCTCAAGCATTGCTTATGTGCTATGTCCTGGATAGAAGAGAGTGAGCTGCCAATAATCTTTTCTGCCATTCTCATCACTTTCTGCACTTCCTTTCTGTGTGAAGCAATAATGCTTCCAAACCAAACAGTAATGCTGTTTGCTGCAAACAGTAATGCTGCTCTCGATCATTCCTCTATTGAAAGTGATAAAGATAAGGGGAGGAAGATGAATTTTTCTCATGTGATGCAGAAAATGTAGGCACTGCTGAGCCTGTTTCACCACTGACTCACTGTTGAGTAACCAAACTAGCCTTAATAAATCAAGACATTATTTCCTGCAGCTTGCCTCCAAACTCATTGGCTCTTGCATCTTTCTCCTGGCATGGAACCAGACTGGATTTTAATCCCAACAGGACCTGAGCTTAATGATTGAGTGATTCACTTAAGTGTAGCAAGGAAAATCTATCATTGTGGATCTATTACTGTTGATACTGTGCAAAACAGAACATTATAGTGATCATTAGAATGATCTATTTTTCTTATTTCCTTTATTTCAGAAACATTCTGTCAGGGCTCCGGCAATTGCCCTAATTGAATCATGAGCCTTGAGCAACTTAAAAAAAACTCATAAGATTTATTAGAAGCAACATGACCGCATAAATCTAAATGAAGCCAACTCTAGCATACATAATTTACAATTACCCGTGATCCTGTTTCCCTCTTCCCCCCAGGTGTATGATAAATAAGATTCTCCAATGAAGCACATTCACAGACCAAGTGTCATCAATCACATTCTCCAATGAAGGATTTTTGCAGCCAGAAGATCATTATTTCTTATAATGGTAGTTTGTATTTCTGGTTTTAAACTGCCATACTGCTCCTTCAGATTCCCCCTCCTTGTTTATGGCAACTTGAGAACAGGGATAGGAATATTTTACGAGTTGACTATTATACTATTTTCTAAAGTATAATAGAAATTTTCTAACTATTATACTGTGTTCTTGCTTATTGTTTTAATATGTTTTGTAGGTCTGCGACCTGTAAAATCAGTTGTTCACTCTTCCAATTAGTCATGTATGTTTGTATTGGGTACCAGATTAGGTATATTTGCTTCTTCCTATAATGGATTTAATTGATTTTTCTGGACAGTGATTATAGTAAAATTTTAATCTGACTTTATTTGTATGAGTTGACTTGCAGGTTATTGAATATAGTTGAATATATTTGCTATCATTTCCCTTGCTTAATGACTTCTACAGGAATAAATGGTTGAGTCAATTTGCAGATTGTTCATCTGCAGGCATAACATTCTTGTTATGCTATCTCTGGAATTAATAAAGCTCCCTGTTCGTGTTTTGCTTTAGTTCTTGTGGCTTTGGTTATCAAATACTAATTCACATAATTAGGGTATTTAAAACATGAATGGATAAGTAATACATGAGGGAATTACTAACAGTTTGGTATATATGTAAATATTTAATCAGAAATATTTTTAATAAATAATTGTTTGGAAATACTTGCTTCCTCTTTTTAAATATATATTTTGATGTGGTCAAAAGTTGATCTAAGAACCCATTATTACAAACAGTTTGGGTTATCCTGTAAAGCTGATGTATTTATTTATTTATTTATTTATTTGGAAAATGGTTATAAATACAACAGCAGGAGCACTCCTTTTGGAATGGCCAAACATAATAAATCTTAATTACAATAATAACCCTCCATAAATCTTCCTTTGACAGAAATTAAAATTATATATTTGCAGGAGATAACAGACAGTCTTTCTATTGTCAGTAATTTTTCATAGTGAGGAAAATCACATGCTGTACTAAGTTCTCTTTATTAGTTGCTCTCTCTGATTTATCTCAGGCCGGAAAACAATGATATAGCACTTTGGCAAGAATATGCATCCCAGTAATGCAGTGCTGGAGGACAAGATGGAGAAGATATGCACAGCTACCATGGCTTTTCCTTTCGTGCTCAGATAGGCTGGAAAGAAGGAGATCCACACACTACAAAAAGCCAACATGCTGAAGGTGATGAATTTGGCTTCGTTAAAGCTGTCAGGTAATTTACGGGCAAGGAAAGCCACAATAAAGCTTGCAATTGCCAAGATACCCATGTAGCCCGAGACACAGTAGAAGAAGAATTCTGATCCTTCATTGCATTGTAAAATCATTTCTCGGAGCTTTGAGTGCATGTCCAACTCAGGAAATGGGGGAGATGTTGACAACCAAATTATACAAATACATATTTGGATGATGGAGCAGAAAAGGACAATTGAAAAAGCTAATCTTTTCCCCACCCATTTTCTCATCTGAGATCCTGGTTTTGTAGCCATGAAAGCCACAACCACAGTGATGGTTTTGGCCAGTACACTAGAAATGGCCACTGAGAAGATGATGCCAAAAGTTGATTGCCGGAAAAGGCAGGTCACTTTGCCAGGTTGGCTGAGGAACAACAAAGAAGAAAAAAAACAGAGCAGAAGGGAGACAAGTAGGGTGTAGGTGAGGGACTGGTTGTTGGCTTTGACAATGGGAGTATCTCTGTGCTTAATAAAAGTTCCAAGGACCCAAGATGTCAAGAAGAAGAAATAAAGAGCAGCTGAGGCTAAACCAGTTCCTAAGGGTTCTTCAAATGAGAGAAAGACCACTGGTTTCAGGATACATCCTTTCTTTTCTTTATTTGGATATTGATCTTCTGAACATTCAAAACAGTCATCCATATCTGGAAGAAAAGTCAAGGCATCTGTCATCTTTATTTTCAAATATTATTTTCCTAGTGGATACTCACTGCTATTCCTTATGAGTTATTTCCACCAGTGATTAGTCTGGACATGATTTGTGAAAATGCAGATTTTCCTCTATTTAGGATTCACATATAACAAAGTACATGTCAATGAAGGGCAATTATTCTTTAAAATCAATATCGAAAAAAATATATTGGATCCAACAAGTGAAGAAAAAAACCTTCTATGCTTGCTTTCAAGATAATAAAGGTACATTAATCCTGTCCTTTGTTGTGCTCTATGTTTAGAACATTAGTTGGTTCACAAATCTTTATCTGCTGTATCTTAATTGCTTTCCCTTACTTTCCAATTTTATGGAGAAGAAGAGCTGGAAAATGGCAAATCAAGTGGAAAAACTGTCTGTGTTCACTTTAGACAAACTGACCTTAGCCTTGAGCTTTACACTATCATTTTTAAAAACTCATGGTTTATTTAAACTTTAGTAGTATAAATTTAACTTGACTCTCATTATTACTACTCCTTCTTTAAAAGAAGAGATTGGTGGCTTCAAAGTTATACTTTAATGTAGGCTAAAAAGAAAAAAAGATTAACAAATGAATTAAATCATTGCTAATTGACTCAAATGATATAAATATTTAGGGTTTTCTGTTATGAATAAAGTACCTAGCTTTTCTTTTTCCAGCAGTCTTTTTTTTCACTTCCTAAATATTTATTAGGTCAGATATTCCTTAGCTAAACTTACAGTGATTAGGTTATCATTACAATTTATAAAGATGACATCATAAGATAGAAGACACCAATAAGCATTTTTTTAAAAAAATAAGCATAATATATCCCAAGTTTATAACATCTATGATGTATTTGTTTACTGAGGAAACAAACTTTCAGAAGTGGTCCTTGATGCTTTCTCAGCTTGTTTGTTTTCTTGCAGATGTTTCTTCACCCAAACTAAGTAACATTATCAAAGCTAGTCCTAAAGATGTTATCTAGTTGGGCAATGAAAGATCTGAGCTACAAATATTCTTCTTTATTAATTTTACAGGAAACAAAATAAACCTTCAATAGGCAAATAAAGTTGAAAATATGAAAAATAAATAAATAGATGATGTAATCATAGAAGATATGGGTATATATTTTGGGCCCATATTAGGAAATTCTATCTGCCAAAATCTTGCAAGCAAACTTTGATTTTTAAACAAGAGACTCTAGTCCACAGTATAGAAAAGAACATCCACCCTGAAGAACTCATAAAACTACTAATTATACACATCTTAAAGTGATTAATTACATTTTGTTTAAGTCACTCAAATGAAAACTTGATGAACTGTCTCACGTACCATTTTGATTTGAAATCTTTCCTTTTGGGCATGAAACACAGTCATAGCAACAGAATTGTTCTCCTTCTATCCCTTTCTTCCAGTATCCAGGGGAACAATGGCCATTACAGAGAGAAATTGGAAGTACCTGGTCATAAACATGAAAGGTTTTTCAAAGAAAGTTTTTTTTAAAAAATAGAAAAGGTAAAGGTTTCCCTCACACATATGTGCTAGTCATTTCCAGCTCTAGGGGGTGGTGCTCATCTCTGTTACAAAGCCGAAGAACCAGCACTGTCTGAAGACATATCTGTGGTCATGTGGCCAGCATGACTAAATGCTGAAGGTGCACAGAACACTGTTACCTTCTCACTAAAATGTTCCCTATTTTTCTACTTGCATTTTTACATGATTTTGAACTGCTAGGTTGGCAGAAGCTGAGTCAAGTAACAGGAGCTCACTCCCTTATGCAGTGCTAGGAATTCAAACTGCTGAACTGCTGATCTTTCTGATTGACAAGCTCAGCATCTTAGCCACTGAGCCACCATGTCCCCCCCTTTTTTTAAAAAAACAGTGTTTATTTATTCTCCTTAGTGTAATTATTCTCCTTAGTGGCAGGAAAGAATTTTCATGGCCTGTTTGAAAAATTGCAGGGATAACAATCTTATGGAAACAACATGACTTCCATGATTTGAAATGGAAATATAGCTCAAATATGAAAATCCAGCATTTCACATTGTAATGTCCTTTTGTCTGGTTAATGCTTGAACATAACCAAGCATTTGTACAGAACATATCTGTTTTTTCTTTCAACAAAGAAAAAAGACTAAAAGAAAAGATGTATATAGACAAAAACATTTTCATGGTGTCATAATGGATCAAATTATAGTTAATTAATTAAAACAAGATGAATTTTACAAGAAACTACATAATAAGATAATTGAATTGAAATATGATATGATGTGTATTCTTGGAGACTTTAACACTATTGTAGATACAGAATTGGACTATAAAACACAGAAAGTGAATAAAAAAATAGAAAAACATTGCCGAAATCTTTCTTTTAGATGGCAGAGGAATTGACCATTAAAGACATATGGAGGCACTGAAAAGAGGATGATTTAAAAAATATATGGTTATTTATTAGGAGTGAAATTAGAAGAGCAAATTAAAGAAACAATGATTGCATGGGGGGGAAATTTTGGATATGGGACAGATTTGGATAAATGGCAGAACTATGGACTACAAATTATAAACAAACAATGTTAGTGCCCTATAAAGAAAATTTGTATAAGATGTTTTATAGATGGCATCTACCACCAGCAAGAATAGGAAAAATGTTTAAAGACAAATCAGCAAAATGTTGGATATGTCATCAGATACCTAGATCATATTACCATCAGTGGTGACATGCATAGAAGCTAAAAGTTGCTGGACTAAAATACACATGTAGTTGGAAAAAATGATAAAACAACATATAGATTTAAAAACAGAGACATTTTTATTGGGGATTTTACCTAAAGATTATAATAAAGAGATTACATATTTGATTATTAATGTATTAACAGCAGCTAGAATTGTATTTGCACAAAATTGGAAAAATGAGAAAAGTCCCTCAGAGGAATTTTCAATGAAACAATGAAGAAAATAATGAAATGTGAGGAAATGAGTAGACTAACAATGGCAATTAGAGAACAGGAGGAAAAAGAGTATTATAAGATTTGGAAGTTATTTTATGAATGGTTAGATAGAAGAATAAGAAACTGAAATATGTGGTAACAGTAATAATAATATACTATAATTGATTAAATTTGAATAAGATAATGAATATAACTTAGCAAGGATGAAATATGTTCTTAAAAGATAACAATTATAATGTCAATGATAATATAATAATTGAACAATGATATAAAATGTTGATTAGAATGGTTTATAAATATAATTAAGAAATGTACAGTAATATTATTATGCATACAAGATATATGAGCCTAATGGACATACTGTGAAATTGAAAGATACTTTTATTTGTTGTTTGTGTTGAAATAAAAAAAATTAAAAAAATATAGTTAATTAAATGACTCCAAACCTGGTCAAAAGCTGGCTGCCAGATAATTGCATCTTCATCAAGGAATAATTCTTTCCCTTTTGGAGCACTGGGATCTAAGTGTCCAACTCTAACTCTCTGAAAGGATCTGTTGGGAAATGTGATCAAGTTGATGATGTCGAATCCCCCAGTTGCTGCTCCTTCTTTATTCAGGAACACTCTCTCCCCAGCTGAATTGTTAAAAGAACTGCCTTGAAGAAATGGATGGAGCTACTTGAAAGTGAATGGAAGAGAGAGGGAATTGAAAGGATAATAATGGAAAACATTGTATTCAATTTTTTTCCAATGACTCTTCCTATTTTTGTAATAATTCTCAAATAGATACATTGAAAAAATTGATAATCTGCGTTGTATGGAAATGTCATTTTTACTCTATTACTAATTTGATCTTATTTTAAGGAATAATAGTAGTAAATAGTATTAAATAGTAAATAGTAAGTAGTAGTAAATAGTAAATAGTGTTAATCACTAGCGAACTAAAAGCAGGCTATTTTGTGTATGATTTCTGTTCACTACTTAAAGAAATAGAATAGAATAGAATAGCATTGGGAATAAGAAATGAATAGAATAGGAGAGTTGGACGGGACCTTGGAGAGTTGGAAAGGACCTTAGTCCAACCCTCGAGGAAGGAAACCCGCAACCACTTCAGACGAATGGTTTTTCAATTTCTTCTTAAAAACTTCCAGTGTTGGAGCTTCTGGAGGTTTTTAATTAATCAAACCTATGCCACTTATAATCTTATCTTTTCTTTCTTATTTCAAGCTATTTGAGAGCCTGGGATCTGACAAATTTCATTAAGCCAGATTTTAGAATTTGAGTTTTAAGGGAGAAGGGAGGGAGAGAGGGAGAGGAGAGAGGGAGGGGAGAGAACAAATTATATTTATCATGTGTGTTTTAATTAAATTGGATATTTTTTATTTATGGAAAGGATCATGAAAAGTAATACTAAATGGTTGCATAAAGCATTGCTTCCTTTGTCCATCTCTTGTTATGCAAACTATGACAATTTTCTACATAAATTGCACTGTTACTTAATATCTGGCAATCTGCAGATGTGGATGGTTAGGGTTTTCTGTTCTTTTACCCATTTTTTATGATACAAAAATTCCATTGACAAGATTAAAATTTGCAAAGACATGTTTTTTTTAATTCTATAAATCATAATCAGGTGTTATATTCATAACTTTCTTTCCTCAGTATCTGTCCTGACCTGTGACCATATTAGATTAAAAAAAGTCATATTAGTTTATGATGAGAAAGGCTATTCACTGAAATAAAAGATAGGTGTGGCAGAAAGACATTACCTGCCAAGGCTGCAGTTTTGAAAATTCAAACATTTTAATGCTTCTGTGTTGGGCTCTTGATCTCACTGCCTCATGCAAAGAATGCGCCACTGCATAAACTGCATTGTAGATACTGTAGCTTTGGCCAGTCATCTGAAACTCAAACAGAGGTGTAGGTAGATTCTCCAAATTCTCTTCTCCGCTGCAAGTTTGATTGGACATTGAGGGTAATTCTTCATTTGAAAGTGAACAATCAAACAATTGCTCCCAAACCTCTTGAAGAAATCCATCTTTGTGGGTTGATGGTGTGATGTCTTGAAGAAATTCTTTGAAGCCTCGGATTTCTCTTGAATGCACTGTAAATGAAAGAGACCCATGGAACAACTGGACATCCCAAGCTCTGTGAAATCCTGTCAGTATGAAATCAATTGGAAACATCAGTATCCAAACCTTTCTAAATGATGCAATCTCTTTATTTTCATAATCACGTAGAAATACAATACTTCTGAGCCAGAGAACCGTGAATGATTCGCCATAGACAAGAAAAACATTTGCTTTTTGATCTACCATCTTATTAGAAATAACTGAGATTAGATCAAAAAGTTCTGAAAGATCTTCGAATGGGGCTTGTTGTGGAATCTTTTGTGTGAAGGCTAAACAGATCCCATTTTGGGAAAACAAGGGATGCATTTTCTGCAAGAAATGTTCTCCCTTATTCTTATCGAAAGTAAAGACTCCAATCCACATCCATCCAAAATGGAGAAGAAGCTTGATAATTCCAATGTACTGAATCTCCTCTATTGGGACCATGCAATAAAGTGAAGATAACTTAGTAGCCTGGAACTCGTCTTGAGCAAAGGAGCCATATGTCAACTGAACAAAAAAAAAAGAAGAAGAAGAAGAAAGAAAGCAAATCATTATTTATTAGAACAAAGAACAAAATATTGAAAGTTAATGAACTCTAATGGCTTCCAACTCCAAGGGTCTGTGTTTTGTGCACTGGGTTGGCCTAGAAGATATCTATGGTCCCTTCCCACTCTCTTATTCTCTTATTATATTTATTTTATTAATGTTCATTACAAAAGAAGACAAGTTTCTCTCTTATTGCTCTCCCCAAATTACCTGTGGGATCTTGAAGAGATTTATACTTTCTGCCATATAGGAAGAAGTAGAGGCATCTAACCCTCCAATGATGGCCATGAGATTCTTCTGGTTATCACATTTGTAGTTTGGAAAGAATCCTTGAGATTTGAAAAGCAGGTCCAGAGTGGTGCGATAAGTCATCCTTGGGTTGTAGTAACTGTCATAGATGTGGAACCCAAGGGTGATGTTAGGTAAGATCTGAGAGTCTTCATTGATGTTCTTCACAGCAAAAACCACGGTGAGGATGTTTTGATAGAATTTGGTTATTATTCTGTCAATAAGTTAAATCCCCCATTGAAGAAGTGATTTCAAATGCTTATAATGTGCCATCATTTCTACATATATAACAAAGGTTTCTATCTCTGGTGCAAGTAGGATGATGATAGGTTCAATGTATTAATATACTGTAATAATTTGTAGTGTTTCAATGATTTGAAATAAATATGAATGATAGCAAAAAATAATGTTTTCTAAACTACATTTATTTTTCTATCAGTTTATCATGAAACAAAATATAAACAGATTCAGCTGTTGACTCATTTACTTCTTGCAGATGTTTTTTTTTTAAAAAAAAAATAACTTCAGCTCATTAAATGTTCTTCAAAAAGCCTGAATAATTATTTTGGAGATTTAATGTATGAATCAAAAAGACTTAAAATCTTTAAAGTATTTTCATGAGGAAAGAAACTTAAAGAAAGTATTTCTTCCCCCACAACCAGATATATTGAAAAGACAAAAAAGGCTTAAATGACATCTAAAATGTAAATTATGGTTAAACAGTTTTTACTCATATAACACTTTTTTAGAGAGCTGGCTAACACACTTGAAGAAAAATATTCTTACAGTGGTAACTGATAAGATTTTAAAGAAGGATGCTCCTTAAATTCAATTTCAATAAAGTTATAAAAAATTTGAGACACCATCCCACCAATGATGAGATCTCCAGACTGGAACCACTCATGTGGAACAGGAAAAGCACCACTTGCAGGGCAGCATAAACTAACTACTTTGGGTACCAAGAACATCAGAAAAAACAACATTTCTATTGTTAGGTTTCAGTCTATCAGTCAATTAGAAGTTCTGCCACATAAAGCAAGAAGAAGTGAACTTCATGGAGAAAGCTCTTTGTGCCCCTAGGTGACTCTAAAAGTATTTATGCCAATTATTTCTCAATCCCTGTTCTATTCTGTTTGCAAAGCACCTTTGATATTTTGGCCCACATGGATAACAGACTGATTTCAGTTATTTATAAGGATATAATTACCTTTGAAACATTGGCAAACTGGCAATTTTTCTTTGCATAGCTGAACAACATCTTTCTCTCTTTTGGGTCACTGATGGTGAACCTGTTTTGAAAATGCTTGGAGAAATAGAATTGGGAGGATATTTTGGAAGATTTTTCCCCCCACTTTTCAATAATTCTTCAAATTTATTCAGTAAAAATCATATACAAAGGCAGTCCTCAATTTACGCCCACAACTGAGTCCAGAATTTATGTTGCCAAGTGAATTTTTTTTAAAAGTGGGTTTACCCCATTTTATAACTTTTCTTGATACATTTCTTCACCGCAGTTGTTAAATTAGTAAAACAGTTGTTAAATTAATCTGGCTTCCCCATTGACTTTCCTTGTCAGAAGTCACAAAAGTTAATCACATGACCTTGGAACACTGCAACTTTAATAAATATGAACCAGTTGATAAGTATCTGAAAATAAATCATGTGACCATGATGATGATGCAATGGTCATAAGTGTAAAAAATGGCCATAAGTCACTCTTTCAGTGCCACTGTATCTTTGAATGGTCACTAAATGAACTGTTGTAGGTCAAAGAACTATATGTATATCTTTTCTAAATTTATTCAAATTTATTCAATATATGTATACACATACAAACACACACATAAATGTGTATATGTATGTATGTATGTGTGTATGTGTCTGTATCTGTGTTTGTTTATATGTGTGTGTGTGTGTGTGTGTGTGTGTGTGTGTGTGTGTGTATGTATGTTGTTCAGCGTATTTTCCACACCTCACACTACTCTGCAGTTGTTCTTTTAAAGTTGGTAGCAACGTTTTGGCAAGAATCTCATCTGCCACATCAGGCTTCTGTAAAAGTGTTCATCTGTGAGTCAAGACTTTCACAGCCATTTCAGTTTTAAATTTGTGCTTAGCCTACTAGTCTGCAGAATGGTTTTTTTCTTCATCGCTTGTTTGGTTGGGATCTTGGACTGTGTTTATTGGTCGGAGTTTTGCTGCGTCCTGCTTGATTGGTGTTCCTAATATCTTCTGTCTGTTTTTGTAGCTAAAAGTTGGCGAAAATACGAACAAAAGCTGAACATCCACACATAATAATACCCGTTTTGAAAAGCCCCCCCTTAATGAACACACACACACACACACACACACACACAACACATCACAACAACACATCAACACCAATATATATATAATATATATTATATATATATATATATTATATATAATATATAAGTATATATACATATTAGTTTTTTTTTAAGCTTTCGCGGTACTTACATTTGTGCTGTTAGCTTCCTTCGGGTATTTATCCACGTCATGTAGTTCTGTGTAACTGTTTGTAGCAACGTTTCAAGCAGATTATCTCAATCTGCCATCCATCAGGCTTCTGTACTTGAGTTAGTTTCCTCTAGTTTCAAATTTTGAGGCGGGTCCATTCTGATTGGCTAGGATGCCTGGGTCCGTGTTCATTGGACTTTGGAAGTTTGATTGATTGGTGTTTCTGGTTCTTCTGTCTGTTTTGTGGCTTTGATTGGCTGGCAAACACTCTGTTCTTGTGGTTTGGAGTGCTTTCAGTGCAGCTTGGCTCCGTGTGAAAGGAACGGTTGTCTCTAGCACAGCTGCTATTACATTAGCAAGCTGGGTTCACCTGGGTGCCTGGTGGGGGGGGGTGTGACTTGGAGCTTATCAGAGGGCAGTCTGTTTGTGCCCAGAGTGTTTGCCTGCTTGTGGTGTGGAGATCTTTCTAATTTTGAGAGTGAGGCTTCCAAATGATTGACAGTCTGCTGGAATCATCTCTTCTTTCATGCTGTCAGGTCTTTTTTCAATCTCTATGGCTTCTCTGATGATTCTGTGCTGGGGTTTTCCTATTAGTGGCTCGGGTTCTTAGTGCATTGAAGTTTGATGTTGTGAACCGTGTGGTTTTCATGTGGTTGGGACTAGTGAGGTAGCGTTGTGTTCCAGCTTTTTTACGTGGCATTTTGTGTTTCATACTAGGCGGGTACTCTTTCCTTCTATGGTCTGTCCATTGTATGTGGCGGGCATGATGTACAGGGAATTTCGGTATTTCCTTGGTTTTCCAGGTCAATTTTGTCTTTGGGGTTCCACAGGATGGCTGCTATTTTTTTTGTCTGTTTTTGAAAGCAGTTGAATGTGATGGCCTGTGTGTTATCTTAACTGATTTTTATCTGTAAGTACCTCTTATGTAGGAGCAAGACAGCTGTTCCATAGGTTCTGTTGGTCTTCTATGTCTGCTGTTATGTCTTGGTGTGTTTTTTGTGGATCAGTTGGTGATTTTGTTTTTTGGAAGCATTGGCTGTCATACTTCAGTTAGGGTGCATAGTTCAGTCTCTTTAATGTGTCTTATCTGCCAGGCGTTTGGGTTCTGGTAATTAGTGTTTTTTCGCTACGCGATTTTAATCTGTGCTGGGTTGGTGGGTGGGATTGGGCGTTGAGGTAGCGGTTGGTCGTGTGTTTTCTTTTTGGTATATGGTGTGTCCCAGTGGTCCATGCTGTTCTTTGTAGATTAGTACATCTAGGAATTAAGTTGTTTGTTTATTTCGCGTTTCTATGGTGAACTTTGATTTTTGGGGTGTGTGTTGTTTTTAGGTGTGTTTGGAAATTTGGTTTAGCGCTTTCTTTTCATAGGGCCCAAATCAAAATGCGTCCAATCGATGTACTCTTAGCCTTAAAGTTTGTGGTTTGTGGGTGGCATTTAGCCAGGGCTCTGGATTCCAATTCTCATGAACAGGTTTGCAATGACGGTGACCTAGTGGTGAGCCATAAGGGCTCCTTCACAATTTGGCTTTGTATCTTTTGTCCTTTGTATATGAAATATGTGTTGGTTAGGCGTGGTTCTGTTAGTTCATGGAGGTCTATAGTCTTGAGTGGTATTTATTTTTGAATGATTTCAAGAGTTTCTTTTATTGGGGATGGAGTGAATAGTGAAAACCCGGTTGAAATTCAAGCAGATTCTTTCTTGTTCTATGTGTAATTTTATCATTTCTAAGAAGTGATATGAGTTTTGTATATGAAGGCTGCGG
This sequence comes from Laticauda laticaudata, assembly GCA_004320025.1. Taxonomy (NCBI): domain Eukaryota; kingdom Metazoa; phylum Chordata; class Lepidosauria; order Squamata; family Elapidae; genus Laticauda; species Laticauda laticaudata. The sequence goes on from BHFT01012113.1 coordinate 20,485, forward strand.
TTTCAGCAATGGGGCTGTAGTTGTTTTGGCTAAGTATTTAGCTAGGTTGTAATGGTGGCTCCTATGGATCTGACTATGGGTTGAGGGGTATGCCTTCTTTGTGTAAATTTTTGGGAAGGCCGTATAATTTTGGGGCATCTGGAAGAATTTTCTTCTTGGATGATCGTGCCTGTTGGATTTCTTTTGCTTATGTGGCTGGTTATAATTTTCTTTCTTGGTTAATTTTTGGGCTAATTTTTGTATAATTTGTTTTAATTTTGGTTATTTTTGTATATATTTCATAATAGAAAGGACAAAAGATACAAGCAAATTGAAAGGAGCCTTATGGGATGCACCGACTAGTCACCCATCATTGCAAACCTGTTCATGGAAGAATTCGAATCAGACCCTGGCTAATGCACCGCACAAACCAACCTATGGCTAAGATACATCGGTGACACATTTGTGATTTGGCCCCGATGGAAAAGTAAAACCTAACAATTTCATAAACACACCTAAACAACACACACCCCAAAATCCAGTTCACATGGAAACGGAATAAACAAACAACTACCATTCTAGATGTATTATAATATTCTAACAGAATTACAGATGGCACACTGGACACACCATATACAGAAGAAACACAACAACCGCCACTCAATTGCCCAGTCCCACCACACCCCAGCAAGATAAATATTCCTGTAGCGAAAACACTCTAATTACCAGAACCAAACGCTGGCAGATAAGACACATATAAAGACTGACATGCACCCTAAACTGAAGTATTGAGCCAATGGCTTCCAAAAAACAAAATCACCAACTTGATCGCACAAAAACACCACCAAGACATAACAGAGACCTGGAAGCAACAGACGCCATGGAAACAGCTGTCTTCGCCCTTACAGGTAAGAGGTACTACAGATAAAATCAGTAAACAGATACTACAACAGGCATCACCATGAAAGACTGCCTTCCAAACAGACAAAAAAATAGCAAGCCATCCTGAGAAACCCCATAAACAAATTGGACACTGGAATAACCAAGGGCTGTACGAATTTCCCTGACATCATCGCCCGGGCCACATACATTGGAAGACCAATAGAAGAATAAGTACCCGCCTAGATGAACAACAAAAATCAGTAAAAAAGCTGGAACACACTCTACTCATCAACACATGGAAAAACAGGTCAAAACATCAACTTAATGGCACAAAACCTAGCCATCTATAGATAACCAGCCACAGAACTCATCAGCGAAGCCATAGAGATTGAAAAAAGACTGACAGCCATGAATAGAAGAGATGGATTCCAGCAGACCTGTCAATCATGTTGAAACCTGCACTCTCAAATAGAAAGATCTCCACGCACACAAACAGACAATACATCTGAGACAGACAGACTCCCACTATGCCTCCAATCAGACACCTCCCCACGCAGGCACCAGGTGAAACCTAGCTTGCTAATGAAGAGCAGCCATTCCCTCAACACGAGCCAAGCTGCAGTGAAGCCTCCAACAAAAGAAAGAGTGTTGCAGCCAATCAAAGCCACAAAAACAGACAGAAGAAACCTTCCTTCGGGTATATCCACGCATTGTAGTGCTATTAAAGTTGTAGAAACAATTTCAGCTAGAATCCCATTGCCATCATCCAGGCTTCTGTATGGATGTGCGGTCTCACAAGCTCCTGTTTCAAATTCGAGGCTCGGTCCATTCTGATTGGCTAGGAGTTGGTCTGTGTTCACGTGGACTTGTCATCCAATCAAAACATCAGTCAGTGAACGACCCATGGCGGCTCCTAGCCATCAGAATGGGACCAGCTCGAATTTGAAACCAGGACTGTGAGCCCCATCCATACAGAAGCCATGTGATGGCAGATGCGGATTCTGCTGGAAACGTTGCTCAACTTTAACAGGCACTACAATGACGTGGGATAATACCCGAAGGAAGCTAAACGCAAACACACAACACACACACAACACAGCACACACACACACACACACATATATATATACATATATACATATGTATAATCAGTGACTATCATATATGTGTGTTTTTATGTTGGTGTATATGTAAAAATATCAATTGCTGTTGGTTCCGAATTTCCTAAAAAGTTGTATTTTCAAAACTGGAAGAATTACCTCTCCATTTTGAATTAGGAAATATTCCTCAACAATTGCTACCTCTTTGGAGCAGAAAACATGTACATTCTTTTCCTGGATGTTTTAATCCCTACTTCTGGAGGCTTTAATTTTTATGAGTATTTATTCACTTTTGTTCATTATGTGCTACATTAGAGAACAAACTGGCAAAAAATAAAGTGTTTGGCTCACCCTACCTTCTAACTTCCTGTCTCCAATAAGGCAGCAGTGCTTCAGGTTTCCTCTTTAATAAAATAATGAGCCATTTCAACATAATTACTTCACTTGTTTCAAGTCACCTTATAAAACCTCATCCCCTTATCCTTTTGAATTCTTCTTTAAAAAATAGCTAACCGTATTTCCAATCCAGCGAAAACTTCCACCCACAAATATATTTCTCTGTTTGAAAGAGTTGATACCATAGAAACTTGAATAACATTCCTTGACAACATAGTAGCATCCCTGGACACTATAAAAGATTGACTAACCTTGAAAAAAAAGACACAACATAAAAAATGAACATCCAATATCTACAAACTACATGTCTACCCGACAAACACAATCCAATCCACAAAAAAATCACAAATCCAACAAATAATGATTTACCAATCCTCACCAAAGAAGCTTTCGAGTATGAACAGAAGTGTCCCAACACCATCTTATTTGTGTCAATGATGACATCACAAATGTCTGCAACATCATCAGTGACTATCAAGCATCAATCATCTCCAATGATAAAATACTTGATATTTCCCACATTGGCCTAGAGTTCAAAAACAGTGACAGCTCAATGGCCCCACGCTTCTGCAGAGTCATTTGCAAAAATGAATCAAGCAAATAAAAATTCATTTACACTATAAATTCACTTGCCAAGAGCAGCACCAACCATAAGAACCTCTGTTCTCACCATGACCTAACCTTACAGCAACATGTACGATCCTGTGAACTATGCTCTGAGCTCAAAAGACTCCATGAACAAGGAAATAACCTATACATTGACTACCACACAAAATATATCAAAAGCAAGAACTTCAGCTTATGCCTCAATAACCATCACCCCAGCATCCAACATTAGGCACACCCCTTACTTCCTCCAGACCCACTACTACATATCTAAAATGCAAACTACTCAACGCAAGAAGCCTCACAAACAAAATGCTTGAATTCCTCATCTTATACAACCACATTCAACAATATATTTGTTTATGAGATGTGGTTAAATGCATCTTTTCCAGATCCTATTACTACAGTAAGAGAATATCACATTTATTAGTCAGATCACAAAATTCATATAGGAGGTGGAGTTGCTATCTTCTACAAAAAAATCCCTAAATCAAAAAAAGATACAAATTACACAGGAATTTGCTCTTCCAGAGACCATCATCTGCGAACTGTCCTCAAATACCACAATCTGCTTACAATGCTACAGAGCTCCTGACTATGACATAGTTCATGCAAACAAGCTAACTTCACTGTTAACATGAGCTGCCTCATGCCCTCACTCTCTTATTTTCCTTGAGGACTTCAATCTACCTCTTATAAATTGGACACTAAATGAATGTACATCCGAACCCATACATGGAACCCTGTACAATGCTGTCACTACACTGGGACTGGAACAATTAGTAACTAACAACACTAGACTCAATAATTGCCTCGACCTTATCTTCTGCAACAGCTCAAACTCAATATATAGCCTACAAATACACGAACCCTTTTCAAACAGTGACCACAATATGATCAAATTTTGTTTCAATTTACGCCCCAAAATACAACTTCAAAAAAGCCAACAATAATCTCATAGATGCCAACCTATCATCTCTTGATTGGCACATTCTGTTCTCTAGCTATAATACTACAGAAGACCATTATAATGCATTCTTGTTTGAAATTGAAAGAGTTAATAACTCTATGTACCATTGGTAACTTCCAAAAACAAAAAACAAAAATCCAAATTATCCGTAACAATAAGAAAACTTCAATTAAAAAAAAAAAGATTGCTGTGGCATAAAACAAAAACCTAGCTAAGAAGCAAACTTTAAAAACCAATACAACACTTTATGCTGACAGATAATGGCAGAATGCACAAATTACCACTGCAAGCAAAAGGAAAACCTCCTATGTACAAAATCCACCCATGCCTTCTACAATTTTGTAACACCAAACTTAAAGACTCAAGAATCATTCTACCCCTAAAAGGACCAAATGGGAAAGACAGTAGTAATGAAGCCATTAAGGCCAACCTCTTCAACACATTATTCAGTTCAGTCTTTGTAAACAGCAATGGCATATGCCCAACATTTCCGTGTCATACCACAACTAACTGTACTGATTTACTACATATTGACTTTACAGAAAATAACATAGAAAAGCACGACATAACCTAAAACCATCCCTATCTCTTGGCCCCAATGGATTATGTGCATACTTCTTTAAAAGCTGTCCTCTGCCATAGCAAAATCCCTAAGCATTATATATGAGATATCATTCAGAACCAGCTCATTACCAAACTTATGGTTCTTAGCTACGATCATTCTTATCTTCAAAAAAGGTGACCCCGGCCTGACTATAGACTAATCTCACTGTGTTGTGTCATATGCAAAGTCATGGAATCAATCATTAATTAATTCATCCTCCTCCACTTGGAGTCAAACAACCTACTCCCCAAAAAACAATTTGGTTTCAGGAAAAAATTATCCTGCAAACTCCCACATTGCAAAAACATAGGGATTACTCTACTTGACTAGGGAACAGCTATAGACACAATTTACATAGACTTTTGCAAGCTTTTGATTCAGTCGTACATGAAAAACTACTGTTAAAACTAAACTCTTATGACATTTCCAGATCCTTTCATAAGTGGATTACTGCATTCCTGTCAAACAGGCAACCGATAGTAAAAAAAGGGAGCGCTGTATGAAATCCTGCTCCAGTTAACAGCTGTGTCCCCCAAGGTAGCATTCTAGGACTCACACTCTTTATATTCCATATAAATGACATTTGCAATCACCTTATAAGCAACTGCATCCTCTTTGTGGATAACATAAAATTAGATCATACAAAACTTTTGCTAGACCAATACTTGAATACAGCTCATCAGTCAGGAATCTGCACTGTATATCAGACATTAATACAATGGAGCAAGTCCAGAAGTATTTCACAAGAAGAGTACTACACTCCTCTGCTCATAACATACTATATAACTATATATCACCAGGTTAAAGGCCCTGTCACACTGCCCAATGGATGCAAAACGTTAACAACGGACGAGAAAAATGTTCCATCC
>BHFT01012115.1:0-22503 GCA_004320025.1 Laticauda laticaudata
CACATCTCTCTTTTAGAAGCCTTGATTTGAGTCATTAAAAAGGATGAGAAAATCATAGGTTTTTAAATTCGAATCGATTTATAAACAAAGAGTTTTCAAAGATGAACCAATTTTGACTTTACAGGAACTATAGGCTATAAACCTATCAGGCTATAGAGTTTGCTCAATGAAAAAATTAAAAGATGTTGTATTTAAAATAAACAAGCAAAAAATGAAGATGTTTGTTCAATAAAACAGTCCTCAAGGTAAAAAACAAAACAAAACACTGGTTTCAATATTAACAAGAAGGTTAAGCATTTCAAGGTGACACTGACTAATATGAATTGTGTACTGTTTCAGAAGAATTATGTTAAGATGTGGAATGATGTAAAAAAAGGATTTGCTGTGGGATAAACTTCAAATGTCATTGTTGGGCAGAATCTCAATGAATGTATTACCTAGGATGTTATTTCTATTCCAGACATTACCAATAGCCACTATAAATGTATCAATTAAACAATGACAAAAAGACAGACATATCTTTTACAACAGAATAACAGAATAACTGAGTTGGAAGGGACCCTGGAGGTCATATAATCTCATTTCCTACTGAAGCAGGTGACCCTATACCATTTTGGACACATGACTACCCAATCCGTTCTTTAAAACCTCCAGTGATGGAGTACCCAAAACCTATTGAGGCAATTCCATTCCATTGATTAATTGTTCTCACAATGAAATATTATGTTTCCCTGAAAATAAGACCCTGCCTTATTTTTTTTGCCACCAAAAAAGCCACCAAGTCTTATTTTCAGGGGATGTCATCCACTGACTAATCTCACTTGGGCTTGTCACCCCCGGCCTGCTTTTCGCTGTCAGAGGCCTTCTGGAACTTCTTCTTCTGAGGCTAGCAAGGCTTTCCTGAAGGCCTCTGCAGCCGATAACAGAGCTCCAGATAGATCTGGGACTCTGTTATCAGCTACAGAGGGCTTTAGGAAAGCCTTGCCAGCCTTGCTGGCTGCAGAAGAAATGGGCCGGCAAGGCAGCTGTCAGCGTGTGCAAGGCCTGGTTACAACTGTCCAAAGGTAAGTAGTAAGGCAGCTACACACACTCACACACCCCATCCCTATCCCAGCCTAATGTTTACGCGTGAGCTCTGGAGTGGGCATGATCTTAATTAGGGCTTGTGTTGGGGGTAGGTTTTATATTGGGCACATGTGTAAAAAAATCAAACTAGAATTTACTTTCAAGGTAGGTCATATTTTCAGGGAAACAGGGTATGAACAGGGAATTGAACTAGAAGACCTCAAAAGCCCTTCCGACTCTATTATTCTTCATTCTGTACTCCTGGCTTGCTAATTGTGGAAAAATAAAACTGTGAGATTAGCTAAGAACTAATTAAACAGGTCAAAATATTTATAGATATTAAAAAATAAGATGTGGACATTTGTCTCTGGAGTCACCTACCTTCTTCAGTGGAGATGGTCNAGTCACCTACCTTCTTCAGTGGAGATGGTCCCTTCTGCACAAGGAACACAACTGTAACAGCAAGCTGGCTTCAAGGGATCCAGCAGCCTGACAAATCCAGGGCAGCAACTGTCCACACACCGAGAAGTTGGCAGGGGCTAAAGTTAGAAGAAAAAGATCATTCACTGAAATAGGTGGAGCTGATGTCCTTAGAAAAGGAGATATAAAATTGAAGTTCTTTATTAATTTATTAGATTCTTTTTGTTAGTTTTTATTGTTTTTTATTTTAAATATGGTTTTCCATTCTGTAAACTGCCTCAAGTTGCCATGGGCAAATATGCGGCAATATAAATTCAATCAATCAATCAATAAATTCAAAAAATAAATAAACCTGCTGGCCCAATTTGTTGAGACTAAACTTGCAGAACCAAATGAAACACAAGAGAAAATGAACAAATTAATTTCTGTGACTGTCTTGTGGGCATCATCTCACAAAGGATGTAGTGAAGCCCCATGGCATACGATAAACACTTTGGGGACAGGAATGTCTCAAGAGCCAGCATAGAGCCATGCTGAATGTCTCTGGGTCTGCCATTTCGTACAACAAACATAAGCCCAAATGGATCCCCGATTTCCACGCCTGAAGGGGTCCTTGTGATACACAGTTGGGAGGTTCGGTTGGGAAAATGCCACAGATTTTAAACAAGACAATATGTCAATTATGTGAAACTGAAAGAAATTATTCTTCCCCACCTCATCGACCTGCACAAGGCCCTCTCTGATGGCATTCTGTGCCATCTCCTGAGAATATGACGTGTGTCCTTCTGAGCATCCTTCTCTGTTCAAGATGGCTCATGTTCCCACTAATCTTTAAAGAGGAGCCCTACCAGTTTGGGAAAACTCACCCCAGTTACATGATGTCAAAAGTCAGCTGCCAGGTCTTCCCTTATCATTCCAAATAGAACTCCCCTCTATGAGAATTATGTGAATACTGAGAGATACTCAGGAAAGAGTGAAGCTAAAAAAGCAAACTGAAATGAGTTAATGGCAGAGAACAGGAACAAAAGAATTTCTAAATTGCTCCCAAATCGACAGATAGACCTTCCTGTAATTTCAGGAATTCAGTCCAAAGAGCTAAGGACAGGGACAATTTCTTCAGACCAAGCTTGAAGATTCTTCTGATTCATTCTTTGATTTGGAACAAAACAATGCTAGTCTGGTATTTCTCTCTCTCCTCAGTCATTTCCAATACTTGACTTCCCTTCAGGCAAGTCATGGATGACCCAGCTAATAATCAGACATGTGGAAACGGCCATCAGCATGGGTTTCAGAATTTAAGATGGCAAGGCTACTTTAACACCAATATAGCTGAAACATGGCTTAAAAACTTTCCCACTCGTAGCTGAGGATTCAATGGAAAAGACATCATGGAACAGGAGGAAAAAAAATATTATAAGTCATATTCCTGTGCGTAGTTTAGCTGAAAAATTTCAGAACAAGAAAGAAAACTATTGAACCCAGAGGTGGGAAAGCAAACTACTTGTTTCCACTACCAGCAATGGACTGATTGTGTGGATTGCACCAGTCCCTCCTTCCCAACCCAAAGTGAATGTAGCTTTAATGCTTATGTATATTCAAGGAGTAAAAAGGAAAATTTAAAAAGAAACTTGCTATATTCAACAAATTCAAAGTCTCTCAAAATTCCAAATAATCTATTCAGATTTACCTGGCAACAGGTTAGGTGATAAAATGGTTATTTGAAGCCACTAGGCTGCAATTTCTGAATAGGGCACAAAAGGAAGTTTATCCAAAATGGGGCTCAAATTGGGAAGGATACGATTGTACCTTCTCATTTTCATTTATATTATTATATTTATATTTACGTACGTCAGAAACTACACAAATTCTTGGATTGATTTATTGCTAGCTATAGAAGCTCTGCCAGGTGACATGACTATGAACACCATATAATTATCTTCTCATGAAATTCAGGTAAAACCAAGTTAAATGTAATTTTATTAAAGGGAAATCTCCATTAATTAAAAGACATAGGAGAAAGGATTATCCTGTTCAGTAAAATAGTTGTGGGTGGAAAAGCAAAGTATCTGCCAAGGCTGCAGTCCGTTGAACCTTGATCTGTTTCCATTCTTTGTGCCTATTCTCTGCGGACTGGAGAGAATTAGCGCATTGTAACACATGTGCAACTTTCCGGATGGTGTTGTAAATGTGGTAGGCATTCAGGGGACAGAATCCTTTCCCTCAACTCTGCAGACATTGGCCTCCATTCTGTTTTGTCTCGTGCACCTTTTCCAGCCTTTCACGGACAGCGGCATGCTTTGAAAGGAACACAAATATACTTCACCACAAATATCTCAGTAAAAGACTCAAGTTGTGCAAGATGATCACAATATATTTTTTTATTTGTGCAAAACTAAGTAAGGAAAAAGATCCTATAGCTTGTTGTTCTTGAATGTTGGAATCAATTACATCGGAAGGTGACCGTCCCAGATAGATGTTATGATCCAAACTTTATCTGGCAACATATCCCCCCTTTCTCATCAGGAAATCTAATACACCTGAAAATCCTTTTGCTAAAAACCTGTAAACTCAGCATGATAAATTAAGACGTGACTTGATTCCACTTGGTGAAAAAGCCCAACTTTCTTTATCCTTTGATGGAAACATCATATTGATCTGGACACAGTTATCCGTTGCAAAACAATGCAAATATCAGTTTCTGATCTAAGTATGCCGGTTAAAGAGTCTTAGAAATTCTTCTCCATTTTCAGTATCTGCAAGCAATGAGGTCCAATCAATGAACAACTTGAAATTATTGGAGGATTTTGATGATCGCTAGATACTTCATTTGGTTTCTGTGGGAAAAGTTGAGTAAAAAAAGGGAAATGTTTTTGTCCCTCAGAAACCAGGGAAGGGAAATTGTAACGCACCTGAAATGAAGGCAAAATGTTAACATTTTCTCTCAGCTAAGAACCAGAATATTGGTGCCCAAGATTCTGGCATTATATCCTAATGTATATGTCAGGCAGATATTCCTTGGTCTTTTAGCTGCCAGATTGATTGATTGATTGATTGGTCATGACCAAATTTATCGTGTGTGTGTGGTGTGTGTGTATCTAGTTGCTACTTAATGTATTCCATAAATGTTGGTGTAAATACTAGGTCAACTTCTATATATGATTTAAATCTAGCAGACTAGAACATTTATTGCTCTGGTCTTCTCAGGGGTAGCTGCAATTCGTTATTCTAAACAATACTATTTAGTAATTAAAACTACATTCTATGCCAGGAGTGTCAAATTCAGGTCCATGGGTCCATCCCCCGAGGTGCTTAGATTCTGCACCGGAAGGCTCTGCCAGCAAAACAGAAGCTTGGAGGACCACATGTTGGCCCTTCGAGCTCTGTTTTTGCTGGCAGAGGGCTGCCAGGAAGCCATAGCAGCCAAAAACAGATCTCAGGAGCCCATTTTTGCTGGAAAGCCACTTGCCACAGGTTCCCTCGACACAAATTGATGTCGAGCTGCGCTACATCCTGGCACGGCCCACTCCTGCCCTCCACAAGGTCAAAACACAAACCTCCGATGTGGCCCTAATGAAATTTCGAGTTCGACACCACTGTTCTATGCAAAGGTGAAATAAGAGAGAAGAAAAGAAAATTGCCTATTTTATCAATCTAACCACTAGTTTCTGTCAATGTACAAGCACTGTAATCATTTGATTTTTCATCAAAAATCAAAATAATAATGAACATAACTATAAAATTAAAACTGAAGGGAAAACAGCATACATTGGTATTTGTTTTACAATAAAACTTTCCATCTTCAAATTACTTGCTGTTTAAATTAACAATGCTTTAAGTGAAGTAAGGAATGAATGAATGTTATTTTAATCAATGTTGTTTTGATATTGACAGTGTATGCATATCTTATTGCTGCTATGGTGTGCATGCAAATATACAAGATATGGAATATTTAAAAATGGATGTATAAGCTTTTTGCTTATTAATAAAAGAACAAACAAACAAAGTTAGAATTTTTCATATGTAAATAATGAAATTATAATAGGAGCAAAAATAATAATAAAAGGCAAAACACGAGAATCTTGGGGTTTCTGAATCTTTGTTTTACACATCTGCAAATTTGCTAATTTCAAAAAATCGTTTATGCTCCTGAAAACCAAACTCGTAGATTGGTGATATACATCCTTTCTGCATAACATTATGTAAGTATAGGAAATCATTATTTCTATAATTTAGTTTAATACTTCTCATTTCATATGATATAATGTATTTTTTTTTTTTTTGATGTGTGCTGTTCAGCTCCTTCGGGTATTATCCTCCTCGTCTATTGTAGTGCTTTCAAAAGGTTGTAGCGAACGTTTGCAGGCGAGAATCTCATCTGCCACTCATGAGGCTGCCCTCTGTTGATGGATGTGCGTCAAGCCTCTCTGGTTTATAACTTTGACACGCGCTTGGCCTACTCCTGATTGCTTGGAGTCGCTGGTCTGTGTCCATTGGACTTGACGCTTGATGCATGCGTGATCATCCGTGTTTTTCATTTGCTGTCTGTTTTGTGGCCTTGATTGGCTGGCAACACTCTGTTCTCCCGATTCCCAATCAACTATATACTGTCTGGACAGCACAACATCCATGCCATAGGGCATTTTGTTTTCTTCAGTTTTCACTATTTTTCCCCATTCAATGGTAAGCATGGCACATTTGTATAGTCCAAACTGCATTGTACATATTGGCCTTTTTCAAGGGGCAACTGGACTTTCTGGTTGTTTTTTTTTGAAGACATTTCGCTTCTCATCCAAGAAGCTTCTTCAGCTCTTGGATGAGAAGCAAAACATCTTCAAAGAAAAACCAGAGTCCAGTTGCCTCTTGAAAAAGCACCTTTGGGACAACTATGACCTGGATAACTGAGAATCTCCATAAACACATTTGGATAGTGTTGAGCAATGATTCTATTTCAGATGTTGTTTTTCTATATAGCTTTAGTTCATCCATATAAAGAAAGTGAGATAGTCTGACAGATTTTTTAAAAAATTTTTGATAGCAATGGCCTGAGTTATTCAGTATTATTGACAAAAAGATTCAGTGCAATAAAAAAAACAGTAGTGGTAAAACTGAATCTCCTTGAAAGATTCATCTCTTGATATTAATCTCTCCCAATCATCATTGACTAGCAAAAATATCTTCCCCATTGTGCCATCAGTCTTTGCACAACACTTCTGATGTTTCTACTGCCTCCTGTTATTTCTAGGCACTTGATCCTATCATATGGCAGGGACTCAAATGCCTTCTTGTATTCAATTCATGCTACATTCAAGTTGCTCTTATCATTATTGTTATTCATAGCACTATTGTTATTTTTATTATTCATAGTACTATTCGGATACCATAATATTTATTAAATTATTCTCATATAACAAAACATTTGGGAATCAATGATCAAGCTGAAACTTAAGGAAGGGGGTCATAGTTTGTTGATTTAGAACAAACTATGGGTTTTTCATTAAATAGATCTGATGTTTTGCTATGTGCTACTAGAGAATATGAGGACATTTTGCAGTTAACATTCTCATGATTTCAGGTGTGCCCATGGAAATAAAAGACAACTTGGGGAAAGGAGGAAGATTTAGGGCTTTTAGGGCTAACACTGCCTGTATAACTAGACTTGCATCAGGCTGACTCAACTGAGAATATTCAGATCTGTGCAATATGCAGAATCGCTAACCAACGCAGCTTGATATTTACTTATTATTCCTTCTGGGGTTAAATTCAGTATCTATGTTTTTTTTTCCCCATTAGCCAGTACCAAATTGCTCCCTCATTGACTATTTCTAAATGATTGAACTCTCCAGCTGCTTCACTAAGTTTTGTTTACACTTTTAAACCTGGTGGTCCACCTCGCCACCTCTCCGTATTTCTCACCTACAATTATGAAAACCATCGAGAACTCTTCATCTCTCTGACTGCCAAATCCTGGGGGATTTTCCCAAAGATCATCATTGAGAGAACAGCGTAGACAGCTGATGCAAGGGTGACATGAGGTTAATTTCCCTCACTGGGTTGGAAGAGACAACAAACATCATTTTACTCTTGGCTTGTTGAGGCTTCAGCTTAAGTTTTAAGTACTATGCTAAAGCTTGATTGTGTTAAACCTTGGACATAAAGACTTTATGCCTACTTTACATCAAAAATCCACTAAATCAGCCCTTCACTTAAAGGCCCTCATTCACTCTACTTGGATGGGGCTGACTATAGTCTCAAAATGAAGCTCAGATGACACCACTAGTGACATAAGCAGAGATTGAAATTTCCTCTTTGCTTTTTATCCAGTGAAGTAACTGAAGTTATTTATCTTGCTCTTACTCTTTGGCTGTCCTGGGCAAGTACAGGTGCCCTTGCCATTTTTCAATTCTCACAGGACATTAAGTGTCTACTCGCTAGTGGGTCGATCAATGTTCTTCAACTTGGCAACTTTCATATGTGTGGATTTCAACTCCCAAAATTCCACAGCCAGCTGAAAATTGCCAGAGTTGAGAAACTGAATTAGATGTTCATCTTGCACTATCAAAGGCTTCACTGAACCCAAAATGTTTCAGGCATCACATCTGAATAGAATGGAATGGAATGGAACAGGAATGGGAAAGAATGGAATGGGCAGGGGTGGGATTCTACCAGTTTGCACCTATTCAATAGAACCAGTTGTTACCATTCTAAGCAGTTTGGAGAACCAGTTGTTAGAAGAAATTACTGGCCTAATCCTGTAAGGAAGGCAGGAAGGAAACATTCTGGTGTTGCTTGCAGGAACTGCCTCTCCATTAACCCTTATTACGTTCTTGGCAGGACTAGACTTCCTGTCTCAGGAACTTCTCTGGAGTGTTTTCCCCTCCTTTGCTGGTACTTTGCTTGTGTGGAGTGACCATTCAAAGTTACAATGGCATTGAAAAAAGTGACTTATGACCATTTTTCAATTATGACTGTTGCAGCATCCCCACAGTCACGAGAGGCCATATGAGGAGATGCGTGCCTTGATGTGAGTGATGTTGAGTTGGCCTTACTCAGCCAATAACATGACCACCAAGACATGTCCACCCAGTCACATGACCACCAAGTCATGCCCACCACCTAAGCCACACCCACAGAACCAGTTGTTAAAAATTTTGAATCTCACCCCTAGGAATGGGGATATGGGTAGGAGCAGGGGTGGGATTCTACTGATTCAGACCGGTTCAAATGAAATGGATGTTAAAGTTAGAACTGTTCGCCAAACCGGTATTTCAACCGACCAGCTGGCCCCGCCCGGATAAACAGATAAATGTTTTTCCAATTTCTTCTTAAAAATTTCCCGTGTTGAAACATTCACAACCTCTGGAGGCAAGCTGTTCCACCAATTAAATGTTGTCAGGAAATTTCTCCTTAGTTCTAGGTTGCTTCTCTCCTTGATTAGTTTCCACCCATTGATTCTTGTTATGCCCTCAGGTGCTTTGGAGGATAGCTGGACTCCCGCTATTTTGTGGCAGCCCCTGAGATATGGGAATGTTCATGTCACCCCTAGTCCTTCTTTTCATTAAACTAGATACACCCAATTCCAGTAACCATTCATGTTTTAAGAGAGTTCCCTAATCATCTTTGTTGCTCTTCTTTGCACTCTTTCTAGTCTCAATATCTTTTTTACATCCTGGCGACCAAAACTGGATGCAGTATTCCAAGTATGGCCTTACTAAGGCATTATAAAGTGGCACTGACACTTCCCATCAGGAAAATTGAAGCCCTCCACCCGATCTCACATCCAGAGAGGGCCTGTTGAGCATTTCTCACTCCATTGTATAAGATACAGATACAGATAATCAGGGTTGGAAGGGACCTTGTTGGTCATCTAGTCCAATCCCCCGCCCAAGCGGGAGACCCCACACCATTTCTGACAATATCTGTGCACAGACAATCTGTGCATCAAGGCATAATGTAGAATTTGCAGGACAGGCACCAAAGCACAAAGAATGCTAAGGGAGACGCAGGATGGTAATAAATCTTGAAAAAGGTTTATTAAGAAATCAACCCTGAGCATACTTACAGCTTCGGAAATATAAGACCGCAAAGAGCCAGATGAGCCCTAGAGTTGAGGAAGGCTCATGTTCTGGAACTTGATTTACAAAGGAAGTTGGGAAAGGGGAATAAATCTCATAGCCCTTTTCCTTAATTCTGCCACCCTACAGAATTCCAGCTCAGTTCTGAACTAACTACTGTAGCAAGAGAAAATTAATGCTTGTTATTTACCCTCGCAGGAAAGGAAAAAATTACAAGAGAGTAAGCTAGCACATAATGAGTAATGCACATTAAAAGGAATGTCTTAGAACTGTCATTATTACAGGTACTCCTCGACTTACAACCACAATTGAGCTGAGCATTTATGCTACTAAGCGAGAAAGGAGTTGAGTGAGTTTCCTCCCGTTTTACAACTTTTCTTGCCACACTGTTTAAGTGAATCACTGCAGTTGTTAAATTAGTAACACGGTTGTTATAAGGGAACCTAGTTTCCCCCATTGACTTTGTCAGGTCACAAAAGCATGATCCCAGAACACTGCAACCGTCACAAGTATGAACAATTTGTCAAGCATCCAATTGAAAATCACGTGACCATGGGGGTACAGCAACGGTCATCAGTGTGAAAAATGGACCTAAGTCCATTTTTTCAGTGCCATTGTAACTTCAGTCACTAAATGAACTAACTGTAAGTTGAAAACTAACTGTATTTGCTGCAGGCACTTGGGAGATAAAAGGAAGTCTTTAGGGTAGGTGCATCCAATCTATGATCCATGCACCGTGTGCAGCCTTGGACAGCTAGTAATGACATCCCACAATATCATAAACCTGTGATGGCGAACCTATGACATGCATGCCGGAAGTGGCACACAGAGCCATCATTACTGGCATGCAAGCCCTCACCCAGAGCAGGTCTACTGCATATGCATGTGCACCGCATACCCAACAGCTGATTGTCAGGGATCTGGCACGCATACGCAGAGTTGTGTGAGAGATGCGTGCGCATGCAGAAATGTGTGGCTCATGTAGGGGGACCAGTGCACATTGACTCCTGGGTGCTAGCATGCGCAAGCATGCACGCAATTATCGGCACAGGAGCCCAAAAAGATTAGCCACCACTGTCATAAACTTTTAACATTATGAATGAATATAGGTTACTATATTACACATTTCATTGGTGTCTGAAGACAATTTCTCTTTAGGCAAGTCAAAAGGTTGGACATTCCTGCTTTACAGGTAAATTGATTAGGATTATGCCAATTTCAGATAGCCAGCAGAGGGCAGTAATAATGAAGGTGGCAAAGCAAAGGGAAACCTGTCCAGAATATTTTCCTTTTCCGAAGTTCTAAATATTTAGTACATGCAGGAGAATTGTGTTGGCAATTGAGCAGATGGTGAGGGGTGTTTACTCTGGGGAATAGTTTCTACAACCTGAATCAATATGAGAGAGGGCATTTAATGGATGTTGATTCATTATTACTTTATTGAAGTTTGTACAGTTATATAATTCTTTCTAACAGGCTTGCTTTACCTTCATTTTAGGGCCATGATATTATTAATAATTATTAACCTGAGTAAAAACAATGCATGCAATTTGGCAAGTCGATCTTAAAATTTATTATTCTATTTTGTATGGTGCTTTTTGAGCATTTGCAAAACACTTGAATAACGTGGTGATTGGTCTTAAGTATTTCACCTTTCTGCCCTCTACCAATTGCATTTCATTAACCCATTTTTCCTTTCATTTTGCCCCAATTTAATAGTTTTTGTTATGTATTCATGTTTGACTGCTACAAATTCTATTACACAACGATATAGTTTTTTTATCCATGACTACAATATAAAGATGTTCTGGCGTTGTTGTTAATACCTTTTTTTAAAAAAATATCTTGATTGGGTTTGGTATCCTGAAATGGCATTTGCTATCTTTAATAAAATAAGGATGCTTTGTACAAAGTTACGCTTAAAGAACGCTCAAAAAATGTATAAGTATGGAAATGATTGGAAGCTATCCAGTTATTAGTGCTGGGCAGTAGGCTACAGGTGACACAAAATGCTTAAAACAAATTAATTATATTACACATAATTCTCAGCTGTTCTCACAATTGGGGCCAAAACATTCATAATTAAGTGACATGGTCAGTAAACGAGGCATCATGGGATCACAGCTAATGTTACAACCTTTTTTGGGCCAGGGTCATTAACCAAATCATGTCAAGGCGATCCTATTTCCTCTATTGACTTTGCTT
Source organism: Laticauda laticaudata (assembly GCA_004320025.1). NCBI lineage: Eukaryota > Metazoa > Chordata > Lepidosauria > Squamata > Elapidae > Laticauda > Laticauda laticaudata. Next base: position 11,763 of record BHFT01012115.1, read on the forward strand.
GTCAAAAGTCAGCCAAGGTGGTCGGATATTGTGATCAAGTGACTACCAGATGCTACAATGTGTCAACTCATAAAATATCTCTATGGTCTTTTTAGAGTTGCCAAAAGGGAGGGGGGAAAGGGGTTTGAAAGTGCATTCCATAAATAGTTCTCAATGATAGTAATTAGGTGACTGAAGTTTCTCCCCCACAAAATTCTAACTGGAGAGCATGATTGATAACTCTTGGCTATGGATGCGTCACAATATGAATTATGATACACCCAGGGGGTGCAGGGAAAACCAGGGTCAAGGGTGAGTGAATTATATGTCTGAGTCTGCTACACCAGGCAGTGCTGGACATGTTAACTCCCAATAAATCCTTTTGAAGTTTTGGAAGTTTGGCTTGAGACTCATGATTTAATTGGGATAACTGCCTGTTACCCCAAATCCTGACACAATGATTATAAATGCGAGCCGGTTTCCAAGTGCCCAAATCATAATCCCATGACTGCAGGTGCAGTGTAATGGGCATAACTTGAGGACGGTTTCTAAATCAGTTTTTTCAGCATTGTCATAATTTTAATTTGTTGTTAAACAAATATAGGGATAAAAAGACATTTCTAATAGGTCATTAAGGCCTAGGCCAGAGTATTCTACATAATAAAGGCCTCTACCCATCTCACCACTTGGCCTGGGAAGATTCTGCAGAATAAGTTCAGCTTGGATCTTAAAATAAGTGAGGGCCTCAAAATGTTCACAAAAGAAAAGGGTATATACCAGGCATATAGTGTAGTTACTACACATACTACACCATACTACATGTGTATAGTGTATACTATAATGTATACTATAGTGTATACTATAGTGTATAGTGTAGTATAGTGTACATGTGGGTGACTGATGTCTAAGCAATGTTGTCAGGAGCTGCAGGTTTGAACTGTGAAGGACCCACTCATTTTGAACTGGTCATATATCGAGGACTCCTAATAATAGCAATAGCACTTAAACTTATATATCACTTCACAGTGCTTTACAGGCCTCTTTAAGCGGTTTACAGTCAGCCTATTGCTCCCCAACAATCTGGCTCCTCATTTTACCCACCTCTGAAGGATGGAAGGCTTGAGTCAACCTTGAGCCGGTGAGATTCAAACTGCCAAATTGCAGGCAGCTGACAGTCAGCAGAAGTAGCCTGCAGCACTGTATTCCAACCACTGTGCCACTACGGCTCTGCTTTATATTGCTTTATTGTGTGTTTGTGTGTGACGCATTCTTCCTGAACATCGAGAAAACCCAACTGCAAGAAAGGGAAACAAGGGTTGGTGCCAACATCTGGAATTCTTACAGGGGCCCCACTGGAAAGTCTCATTGGCAAAGGCTGAGTTGGGCATATGACCCCAGCCAAAAGAAGGGAAGAACGATCTCTCCTGGAAAGGAAGTTGTTGAATAGAGCAGAGTTCCAGTCTCAGCATCAAAAAACGAAACCTTCCCGGCAGCACAGTTTAGACACACCCGGATTCTTTTTAATTTCTTGTCCGGGATGTGAGGAAGAGGAGTAGGTGGGAGGGAGAACCTGTAATTACCTCTCCATCTTCCCAGCATACTGACCCCTTCTTCTGTATTCAAGGAGAACGAATCCTTCCTTTTCACACTCTTCTGAGAAATCCCCACTGCCCATTCTTTCTGACTCTCTACATTGACTTCCCAGAAATGCCGGCCCTCCTTGAATTCTTCACATCCCAGCACCGCAGCCAGTAAGTCAAATCTTTCAGGATTGTTGGGCAATTCTTGATAACGTTCGCCTAGTTCCGCTGTTTTCCCATGCAGGAACAGGGTGATTTGGGGATGAGCCGTGTTTGGATCCAGGGTTATGTTTGCTGTTCATGGAGAGAGGAAGAAGATCAAGAAAGGGAAGCAAAGTAACTTTAATCTGAAGTAGAAATACCCACCCCAACAGAGGTGGGTATTCATCAGGTTCTGACCAGTTCTGGGGAACCAGTAGCAGACATTTTGAGTAGTTTGGAGAACTGGCAAATCCCACCTCTGACTGGCCCCACCCCCATCTATTCTCTGCCTCCCATTGAGTCCCAGCTGAGTCGGCTGGGTCTTCTTTGGTTGCCCTGAGCAGGAGAACGGAGCTGGAAAGTAGGTTAGTGGGGTGGAGAGGGAATGGGGATTTTACAGTATCCTTTCCCTGCCACACCCACCAAGCTATGCCCATCAAGCTACACCCACAGAACTGGTAGTAAAAAAAATTTGAAAACCACCACGGCACCCTACCCTTCAAAACAAAATCACAAGAATCAAATTCTCCCTCAGTTAAAAGGGATTTCTTGAACAAGGGCTCATTCTTCATCCAGACTTTTCCTTTATATTTATTTACTTAAGAGCATTGATAGCATTGCTCAACTCAAGCGATGCAACTCAGGAAGGTGTGCAGGTAATCCTCGGTTTACGACTTCAATAGGGGCCAGCATTTATTTTGTAAGTCACTGAAGTCCTAAGTTGGTTCATCAAATGACTAGGTGCAATGTTATGACCATTTTTATGATGGCTTAAAATGAGTCACCAAGGTCATTGAGCAAATCACATGGCCATGAAATGAACCCGGTTTCCCCGGTGTGCTGTCTTTTGCCACAAAAAACTGGCAAAAAAGAAACCCATCACAAATTGTGGCCATGGGCTACTTTAACCAGTTGTAAGTTGCAAGCTGGTTGTCAACTCCCCATATACTGATCCCATAAGCTCAGGGGCAGTGTGTGTGTGTGCGTGCATAACATTTTGCAACATTTGCAATAGTTGGAAATGTTTACAGTCCATAAAGCACTCTTTCTAAGACCATTGTAACTTCGGAATATTGCTAAATAAATGGTAGTAAGACAAGGATTAACAGTGTACAATTCATTGGCAAGAAATACAAAATCACAAAGGAAACAAGATGTCAAGGCTCCAACATGCACCTCCATTCAAATCATATGTCTCTACCCTCATCTCTCAGAGTTAAAAAGATTGATTTATTAGGAGTTAACATGTCAGTGTTTCCTCATTGCAGCCAACTCTGACACATCATTCATTTCACCCTTGGCCCTGGTCTTCATCCCACCCCCTGGATGTATATTCTTCTCCAATGAGACACATCCATAGCCAAGAGTCCTCAATCATGCTCTCCAGTAATAATCTTGTGTGCCAACAGCTTCGGCCGCCGTAGCGATTGTCTGAAGCATTTAAGGAATGCACTGTTTTCCCCCACTCCCTTTCTGCTGGCAACTAAAAAGACCAAAGAAGTATTTTTTTTTTAGTTGACACAAGACAGCATTCAAAACTAACTAAACTGTAACGTTGAGACTAAAAGGAACATCATCCCATTACGTCAACCTGTCCCACCTGATCAAGCAGGTGGGACAGGTTGTTATGAACCCTGAACAATGCTAAAGAGGTTCCGGAAGAGAGCTTTCTCTGCCGTTGCCACCATCATATGGAGTACAGATAGTCCTCAACTCACGAGCAAAATTGAGCCCAAAATTTCTGTTGTTTAAGTGAAACTTTTGTTGAGTGAGTTTTGCTTAATTTTATAACCTTTGGTGCCACAGTTAAGTGAATCACTGCAGTTAAGTTGGTAACATAGTTGTTAAGTGAATCTGGTTTCTCCATTGACTTTGCTTGTCAGAAAATCATAAAAGGGAATCACATGACCCTATTATAAATATGAGCCTGAAAATGTGCTGAAAAACATGCTGACCAAAACTGGGCGGGGGGAGGGGGGTTCCATCCGCGGCTCCCCTGTGCCTTGTTNGGGGGGGGGGGGTTCCATCCGCGGCTCCCCTGTGCCTTGTTTTCACCCTCCATGGCCTCCTGCAGCACTCTGCCACTTGTTTTTCAGCCCATTTTCAGTCCCGTTTTTGGCCCCTTTTGGGGATTTTTGGCCCATTTTTAGGCTGTTTTCCAGGGATGGAATTCTACCAGTTCAGACCAGTTCAGGCGAACCAGGTGTTAAAGCTACAGCTGGTTCATCAAACCGGTATTTCAACCAACCAGCTGGCCCTGCCCCTCCCAGGAGTCTCCATGCGATCCATTTTTGATGGAGGTAAGTGCAGGATCCACATGGTGGCTCTGAGAGAGGGAAAAACAGCCTTCTGGAAGTCTGGAAACAGGCCTGTTTCCAGCTTCTGGAGGGCCTCCAGAACCCGGGGAGGCCATTTTTGCCCTCCCAGAGGCACGGGAGAGGCCTCTGGATCCTTGGGAGAGTTAAAAATGCCCTTCCCAGAAAAACCGGAAGTGGCAAAACGGGCCTATTTCTGGCTTTCAGTGGTCCTCCAGAGGCCGGGGAGGCTTATTTTTGCCGTCCCCTGGGCTCTGGAGGCCTACTGGAAGCTGGAAACAGGAATTTCTCTTAGGCCCCACCACCATGGCCTCGCCCACACAGCAACCTGGCAGCACACCAGTTGTTGGGATTTTTCAATCCCACCACTGCTGTTTTCAGTCCATTTTCTGGCCATTTGGGGCTCTTTTTCAGGCTGTTTTTGATCAGCAGAGTGCTGCAGGAGGATATGGAGGAGGGAAACAAAGCACAGGGGGCCGCACACAGCCTGTTTTAGCCGCCAGAGACACCATGGGCCAGTCCTTTGATATTTCCAGGTCAGCCCTGCAGGCTGGATTTAAGCACCCCGCAGGGTGGATGTGGCCCACGGGCCTTTAGTTGATACCCCTGGTTTAGGTCTCCATTTGAACTAAATGTTCTGGCCAAGAGAAAAATCAGCCCACTTTGCTTTAACCAGTTCCCCTCTCCCCAGGGTTACCTTTCTGAAGCTGAAGACCAGACAGCAAAGTATCTGAAAAGACAACAGGAAAAGAAGTAAGCATTTCTCTATCATGTACAAGACAGATCTTACAACAATAACATGAAGCACATTCCTAATTTAATTTTACAGATATTTCTGTGCCTCTTCTCACGCAATTGGGTTTTTTAATGCTGAAATCAGTTTTCCATGGAGTCTTGGTAACATTCGGCTACATATAAAGCAGACCAAATTCTTAAATTGAAGTCTTGGAATTTCTCAGCAAATTCACTGCTGCCTACAACTAAAACTTTGCCATGTGTCAAAGGCTCTGGGTGGCTGTAGGAGTTCGCATAAAATCCTCATGTATTACCTTTAAAGTGTTTTGTGATTTCTTCCAGGATGTTATTGATATCACAGAAGTCCCAAATTCTCCACTTTAGGGCACGTTGGAAAGATGGTCGGTTCGTAATCTTTTCTTCACTAGAGAAATGAAATAATGTTAGCCTCCAGTCCACCCCGTCAAAAATTCCCTTGTATAGGTTGGAAAGAAATGACAGAATATTAAGGCACCAGTGGTATAGCAAAAGATGAAGAGCAGAAGATGTTTTGGAGAAGATTTCTGATCAGCACAACATTTTCCGGAAGTAAACAAATTCTGATTTCCTTCCTCTCTTCCTAAATGCATTTTAAAAGATGACTATCATCAACAGAGCTCCTTCAAAGTGGATTCAGCCTTGTATCCTTCCAAGGTTGATAAAAGAAGGATCCAGATTGCTTGGGGACAATATGCTGACTCTGGAAATCACTTAGAGAGGCTGTAAAGCACTGTGAAGCGGTATATAACTCTAAGTGCGATTGCTATTCTTGCCTTGTGTTGTGGTCCACCAGTGGCCTGCGGACCTGGCAGCAGAGTTGGACAGTGGGGAGAAACATGGGCCAGTCCTGGAGTCTAGGAAGGGCTTGGACAAGGGTCCTGCATCCGACACAGAGATGGGGACAGGGCCATCTGAGAGTTATGTGCTAACTCCAGAGCCTCCCGAATCTGACATCAGCAAAGGCAGAGGAACAGGAAAAGCCTGTTCCCAGTGCTCGCTTGCAGAGAGCTGCCAGAAAGCAAGAACAGTTAAGACAAAAGGGCAACTTGGGAGAAAGCTTGGAGATGATTGGCCCCTCCCATAAGACATAAAGGAGGCACAAAGGGACTTGAGCCTTTGCAGGAAGCAACTTTGTTCATTCTGGTCAGTTTAAACTCTGAAGCTCTGTGTTGACGTTTGGTCTTGTACAGCTAATTGGCAGCTTTTCAAGGAAGATAAAGGTGGCTGCTTATCAGCCTTATCCTGAAAGACTGTGGCAGACTTCTGTTGGACTATTCACAAACTGTTTGGGACTCATTATGGGCTGTGAATGAATATAATTCATAGCCACTGAAATAAAAAGAGGGTTTGGGAGACTAAGCATATGATTGTTACTGTCTCAGGAAGCCTAGGTCAGAACACCTATATCGCCCTACTAATGGTTATCTATTGCAATTTGGGGTACAATAGCATCATCTCATCCATTATTTTTTCATATGAAGGGTGTGCAACTTTGCAGGATGCCATCTGGATCAGTCACAGGGGCCAAAGTTTTAGTCCTCCGAGCTTTGGGACTCGTGCTGGAGTCCATTCTCAGGGAACTTCTCTCTACACACATATACATTCTGGTGAGAGAGAAGTTCCCTGAGATGGGCTTCAGCACAAGTACAAAAGCTCAGAAGATTAAACCTTTGGCCCCAGCAACCTACCCAGTTTGGATCCTGCAACATTGTCCTGAGACACGTATATCTGCCTTCATTCGTGGTGTATGGCTTTTTCCAAGCCAAGGGCTGTATTTACCTTCTGACTAGTACAACTGTAACCATGATGCCAGGACAAAAAGAAATGTTGACTTAATTGCTTTCATGTTTTTTTTCTTTTGAAGACATTTCACTTCTCATCCAATTGCCAGAGTCAGGGTCAAACTTCTTGGATGAGACACAAAACGTCTCCCCCCCCAAAAAACCAAGGAAGTCCAGGTGCCTCCTGAAAAAGCACTTTTGGGACAACCATGCCCTGGGTGACTGAGAATATCTGCAGGCTTTTAGCTATCCAATTTGGGATGGACACTCTTTGAATGGTGTGGGAGTAGGAATGGATTTCCAAAGGAAAAACTGCAGACTGCAAGAACCATTTCTACTACTCAGTTGACTCTGAGGACACAGATAAACTTCCAAGTGGCCTCAACAACTCTCTAAAAGGATGCAAATGACCAGCTGTCTGAAAAGAATATAAATCCTTTCATTCCCCACCATTCAGTCAGAAATAATGAAGCTTCTTGGATGAGAAGTGAAATGTCCTCAAAGAAAAACGAGAAAGTCCAGTTGCCTCTTGTAAAAGCACATTTGGGACAACCATGACCTGGATGATGGAGAATCTCTACATACTTTTAGCAGCATCCAAGGTTTTCAGGGGCCACATGTGCCCATCATCATGAATAGACATATGCTGGTTTTGCTCTGCTCCGTTGCTGCAATGAAACAGGAGTTTGAGGCCTCACAAAATATGCCACTAAGGGTCTCCTTGCTCAGAATGAACATGGAGGACCAACAGCAGGTTGGTCTTTCTCTACAGGTAGTCCTCGACTTACAACAGTTCATTTCGTGACCATTCAAAGTTACAATACCATTGGAAAAAGCGACTTACGGCTGTTTTTCACACTTACGACCGTTGCAGTATCCCCCCTATAATCACGTGATCAAAATTTGGATGCTTGGTGACTGACTCGTATTTATGACTGTTGCATTGTGTCCATGTCAGGTGATCACCTTTTTATCAGAGTATTCATTAACTGGCAGAGACATGGTTAACAGAGTCAGTGAGTAGGCATGGTAACAGACCAGCCAATGGGAGCTGACCTGGAAAGTGAAACTAGAAGTTCTCTCTCTCTCTGTATCTTTGTCTGCTGAAGTTGAGTTGCTGTTCTGCTGTCATGCCCTTGTTGGAGTCTGATTCTGAGGGGGAGGTTGAGCAGCTGACAGGGAGTGGGAGTGTGGCTCTGGTGGCTGTGGAAGAAACGGGGGAAGGGCACAGTCCGGCTGGGCATTCAGACGAAGGCCCAGGGCCATCCCCTCTTCATCCTAGGGCAGGAAAGGAGGAATGGAGAAGGGAGCAACATGGCTTAGGAGAGAGAAAAAGGCCCTGATCCTTTTCATTAGTTGCAGTTGAGAGAACAGGATATGGTGGGGGGGCATTTGCACATGGCTCCTTGCTGGAAGCAAAGCATGCATTATCTTGGTCGAGCCTTATCGGGATTTTGGCGTCCTCCCAACTGTGGGTGCTGTGGGTGATTTCCTTTGAAAATCTGCAATTTATCATCCTGGCCTGCCATGTTAATTACTTCAGTATGGTTTGTGTTTTTTTTTTAATTTCTAATTATCTTTACTTTGGGTTCAGATTGCATTTCTGTAGCAGTGGTGGAATTCAAAAATTTTTACTACCGGTTCTGTGGGCATGGCTTATTAGGTGGGCATGGCTTGGTGGTCATGTGACTGGGTGGGTGTGGCTTAGTGGTCATGTGACTGGGTGAATGTGCTTGGTGGTCATGTGACTGGGTGGGTGTGATTTAATGGTCATGTGACTGGGTGGGCATGGCTTGCTGGTCATATGACTGGGTGGGCATGGCCAGCTCAATGTCACTCACATCAAGGGGTGCCTCACCTGGCCTCTTCCCTCCCAGCCATTCCTTGTCACCCAGCCTCAACTTACCTATAGTTCTGTAAAAATGTTGTTCACCTTTTTTGACTTTATTATCTGCGTACTATAGACGTACTTTCATGGACCACTGAAAGGAGAAAATGGCTCACATGCTTTACTCTAGAGTGTGATATAGGCAACAGGCTTATAAGGGGCTGCCAAAAAGAAAGGGGGGAGGAATGTATTTTCCAAAGCACCAGGAGGAAAACAAGAAGCAATGGATGGAAACTGAACAAGGAGAAAACCAACCTAAAACTAAGGAGAAACTTTCTGACAGTGAGAACAAATAATCAGTGGACCTGCTTGTCCCCAGAAGTTCTGGGTGATCACTCACTGGAAATTTTTAAAAGACTGGACAGCCATTTCTCTGAAATGGTATAGGGTTGCCCCAAAAGTCCCTTCTAACAAGAGTTTGGCATCCTCAGTTTTCCTGCCTGAGCAGGAGCTTGGACGAGAAGACCTCTAAATTCCCTTTCAACTCTGTTAAACACACATGTATTTATGCTCTGGACTATAGACATTGAATGCATGTAAACCCTGAAAAATATGTGGTAGCCCTGGGCAAAAGAAAGGCAGTAGAATCACTCTGGGTGTAGGGACAGTGTAAAATATTAACACATGATAAATAATGGAACAATTAAAAATAATAGCAGAGAGTTTTCTCTGTCTCTCTCTCCCTTCCTTTTTCTTTCTTTGTCTTTGTCTTTCTCTCCCTTCCTTTCTTTTTCTCTCTCTCTCACACACCACACTCTCTCTCTTCCTATTTCTTTTTTCTTTCTCTTTCTTCCTATTTCTCTCCTTCCTCTTTTCCTTCCTTCTTTCTTTGCTTTCTTTGCTTTCTTTCTTTCTTTCTCTTTCTTTCTTCTCTCTCTCTCACACACACAAACACCCCGTCAGCCTTCATTCCCTCTCACTCCAGGCACCTTACCCACAAGGGGAAGTGACTCTAGCATCTGAGAAGTTCTGCAAGTAAACAGACTTGCATTTGAAGCTCCTGCAAACTTCCCCATGCCTGAACTTCCTTCCCCCTCCTACAGCGTTCTCTCCCTCTCCTCCAGGCACTTTACTCACAAGAGGAAGAGATACTTCTAGTGTCCATGAAGAATCCAGCCTTTGAACAGTTTAGCAGGTTAAAGGACGCTGCTCCGCCCACAGTCATGTGTTTTCAAGTGGCTGCTTGAAAATGCATTGCTAGGGCGGGGGAGCAGTGCTCCTTTAAACTGGGGCAGTGAGCATCAGGGGGGTGGGACAAGCAAGTGAGCAGAAACTGGGTGACCAGGTTGGGGGCATGGCCAGCTAGATGTTGCTACCGGATTAGCAACCCATGCCAAATTCTTACTACCGGTTCGACCAAGTAGGTGCGAACCAGCTGAATAGCACCTCTGCTTTGTAGATTATTTTTTGAAGAGTTTGATCTCCAGCCGAGGATAATTGGACATTGGGGCCAGGAGGCATTAAAGGGAATTTATTCTACTTTGGTGACTTTATTATTTTTGTGTCACACCCTGGGTCAACACATCTGCTCTGAACCTGTAACATGTCTGTTTCTGTTTGAGTTTGCTCCATGTTGGAGAAATCTACAACTGGTATTGTAAATTTACTTTATATGTTTCTAAAGAAGTTAAAAGAAGCCTCAGTCATGTGTTTACTTTTCTGGCGCTGAATTTACGCTGCAATACTCTGAACACTTTTACAACCTTCTGACGAGCAAAATCAACGGGGGAAAACCAGATTCACATAACAGTCGTGTGACTAACTTAATTGCAGCAATTCACTTAACAATGGTGGCAAGAAAGGTCATAAAATGGAGGGGGAAATTCACTTAACAAATGTCTCACCTGACATCAGAAATTTTGGGTCTCAAGGCCGTAAGTTGAGGACTAGCTGTAATAATAATAACAAATAAATAAATAATAAATAATAATAAATGGGGAATGGAAAGACGGGATCCACTTACCTCTGCAAGCTGTTTAAGATTTCCTGGAGGGAGAAGAGAAAGAAAATAAGTAACGCCATGAGTAGGAATTGAAAGAATTCTGCCATAATTTTTGCTGGGATTGGCCAGCAAATTCATTCATTCATTCGTTTATTTATTCATTCATGAAATTTAGATAGATAAGTAGATAGGTAGATAGGTAGATAGGTAGAAAGAAAGAAAGAAAGAAAGAAAGAAAGAAAGAAAGAAAGAAAGAAAGAAAGAAAGAAAGAAAGAAAGAA
>BHFT01012121.1:0-23512 GCA_004320025.1 Laticauda laticaudata
TTATTTTTTTTCTTATATGTATCCATGTATTCATAACTATGTTTTTACTTATACCGTGTATCTTGTAAACAATTGACAAACCAAATAAAATAAATAAATAAATAAAAATGCCCAGCTTTGTTATAAATATCTAATGTAGCAAGGTTGAATTCTCATTCTAGAACTTGAACAAAGGAATCACTTAAGGTCATTTATTTTGAATTGGAAACTGTTGATGTTCAACTTCATTGCAGTAAAAATACAAATGTTTTTATATTGCTGAAGAGTTTTCATAAGATGTAATCTCATGCAATGTATTCTTTGCTTTGCTAGTCAGTGTGAAAAACGAGCAGCAATAATAGCTATTCTCACTTCTGTTCCTGTTCTTCTCACTGGGGATTCTAGTGCTGTTACCTCTACATAATATTCCTGCCTCTTGCTGATTTCACTATGTTTTTCATTTAAGTATAAAAGTGCTGAATCTATAGGGTATCCTAACAGTTCTTACAAACTAAAAAGACTATCCATAATTGTGTGAACCTGAACCAATCAGAAAAATACACATTCATTTCAGTTCTTCTCCTGCTTTTTAAAGGGTAATTGGACAATGTCTTCTCCAATAATCTTATTTCATATTTAGTAACTTTGTTAGTTGTTATTGTATTTTCTTTTCCATTGCTATTTCAGTCCTAATGATTATTGTTTGTAAGCCACCTAGATTTGTCAGGAAGCCTGTTTATTTATTTATTCATTTTATTTAACATATGACTTCTACAGAGGTCATGCAATCACTGATATACCATTCTAATAAAACATATTGCACATATAAACAATAATATGAGTTAACACTGTATGCATATATAAAAACTGTAAGTGGACAGTGCAATACATGAGATAAAACAAATCCATAACTCTAAAAAAACATGAAATTAAAACAAAATGGTGCATATATTCTCCTGGTTTTTCAATCACAATAAAATCTAAATATTGTCATGGTTTATGCATCATAATCTACCACATTACATCAGGCAATGTAATCCTGTTAACATAGTTACATCAATTTACCCTTTTTAGTCAGTGCAACATGATACTTTAGTTGGATTCCTATTTTCCAGGAGAGCTAGTATTAAAGGAGGATTCTGATGTTAACAGCAAAAGCAGGCTCAGAAACTATAGCAATAGCACTCAGATTTATATACCTCTTCATAGTGCTTCACAGTCTTTTATAAGTGGTTTACAGAGTCAGCATATTGCCCCCAACAATTTTGGGTCCTCATTTTACCCACTTCAGAAGGATGGAAGGCTGAGCCAACCTTGAGCCTCGTGGGATTTGAACTGCCAAATTGTAGGGCAGCTGCAGTACTGCTCTCTAACCACCAAGGCTTTATGAATCCTCATGAACTATATAATATCGATGTTGGCCGGATGTAGCTAAAGACCGTGTCACACTGCACCAACGGATGCAAAGAGAATGTAAAACGGACAAAAAAGCTTGCCATCCGTTCGAAAACGCGAGCCACCCGTCGAAACGCGATGTATCATCGCTTCCGTTTGGCTTCCCTCTATCCGTCGCAGTCCTTTTGACGTCTTCCACTCCAAAAAGTTTTTGTGCGTGCTCATGCGCAGGAAATGTATCGCATGTCCGTTTGCATCGTCGCATCCGCTACGCATCTCGCTATAATTCGCTAGCTGCGCTCATCCCACAATCGTCCGCATCGGACTCAGGAGGAAGCGGACTGATCGCGGAACAGGAGAACGGATGCACGAAGGATCGACATGAACACAAAGCGTTTAACGGAAAAAACTGTTGCAGAGGGCCTATCTCGGATTTAAGGAGCCTAGAGGTGCCTATGAGTTGACAAGAATGCCTAGAGATGCAAGAGGACACATTACTGGCTATAAAATAGGGACATTATGTATCTGCATGCAGTACCAGAGCACAGCTGTGCAGGACTCTGCAGCCTTACACTGACTCTTCTCTTCACAGCATCCATTTCTATGTCCACCTGATTCGACAAACCTTGTGTCGGCCAGAACAATCCTTCTCAACACTGCAAACATCTACAGTCTCTGTGACGCATACTATGGGAAAAAAGGAGGCATCCCGAAGAAAAGTTGTTTTTTTCATAGAGTTTTTCAGAAGATCCACAGAACTACTTACGACATAGCTGAGGTGGAGCTCAGGAGCGAAGACCCTCGGGCATTCCAGAACTGCTTTAGATTTTACCTCTCAGCTTTTTTTGTTATACTTTGCGCTGACATGCCCAGGTTGACAAAAACAAACCCAATCTTCCCGACCAGCCAGGAAACCTGTGTCAACTGCCTCAGGATCACCTACAGGGACATGCAGATTGCTAGAGGGTGCCACCCACACCATCACTTGTTGTAGAGAAGTGGGTGCAGGACCATCATGCTTGAAGAATAACAAGAGGAGCTCTCCAGACCCCTCCACTGAAGAAGAAGAAAATGTTGCCGTAGCAGGTGGTATCAGAAGTGGGACTTCCCCACATCGTGGGAGCCATAGATGGAAAGGCACGTGGCTGCAAGCTCCAACTCAATCTCAGGCTCCCACCTTATGTAACTCCAAGGGCTTCTTCAGCATCATCCCTCCGCTTAGGTCGGAGTGCTGACTACCAATCATGTAACTTCATTTTAGGCAATGGCTCATCTTCAGCATGCCAGGTATACAAGCCAGTCACCTCAAGGAGGGTGAAAGCAACCTCATGGTGGCTTCGAATCGACCCCTGCCTCAACGACCGCAGATTGCGGCTAGCGGTGTGTCATCGTGGGAGCTCTCCCTACAACCTCTTCATGAACCCTACACTCCAAATACCTCACGTGAAAGAAGGATCTTTAACTGCAGGCTGTCTCAAGGCCAAGACGGATGTGGGTAACGCTTTGGCATCCTGGCCAAGTTTCAAGGTACTTATAGGCAACATGCAGCACTGCCCAGAGACCATAGGAGAATGGTAGAGCTTGCTGCAATCCTGCACAAATCTACATTGTCACTCGTACCGGTCGTGCAGAAAGCTTGTGACCTCAGCATGGCAATGGGACATGGAGCCGTGAGGGCAATGGAGCAGAGGCGAAACTTATAAACATGAGGTGTGCAAGGTTCCCACGAGCTCTATAGCGTAGTAGCAGCGCAACCTCCTGAAACACTAGGGCAGACTCCCAGCTTGTGGTGGAGTGGCGAGACACGAGATGTAGTAGTTTAAAGGTACTTCCTTCAGCCTTCTATCACATCGATGAGTATTGGGCCATGTATTGTTGGTTGCCTACAATGAAACAGCGTTTAATAAAGTTCGTGTCTTGTGTGTCAAAATGTGTGGACAAGTTACATGTATGATAATGAAGGCCATAGGGTGCAATTGGGGGTGAATCATTCCAGTCTCCTACTGCTTGCACTGTAGGTATCTATCCCACATATACATCCCATAGTATCCACTTCATGGTATCTATCCCATCATTTACCATCAGCATAGGTATCCCAACAGCATCTTAATCCATTCTCGCAACCGCTGCATCTAACCCACTCGCCCAAATCCTACCCATTCCCAAGGTATCTCTTCCCATCACAGCTATCTTAACCCATCCACAAGCATGCAAAGAGCTAACCATTTGCTTAAAGTTTCCACCCAGACTTTAAGAAAAAAATACATGAGCAGATGTGTGAAACAAAGATAAACTTTATTAAACAAGCTGAATAAACATGACCCAAGTCAAGTGCCAAATAAAGTCAAAATATCCAGCCAGTCTCTGCCTCTCTTTGTCACTCGGAGTGTGTGCAGTCGAAGTGTTGAGGTTAACAGGGTGGCTGTGCTGACGGTGTGCTCGTCTCAGTGTCGGTCTAGTGTTGCTGGAGTGGCCTGGCCCTGTAGGCAAACAGGGACGGTGTGTGGGAAGGTCTCGACTGTCAGCCCCGGATGCTGAAAGAGTCGTTCCTCCATTGCCTGGGGGGCTTTCACCCAGATACTGGGAAGATTATGATCGGCCTTGGCTGTGACGGAAGGAAGGGGTAGTGTAGTGGCTGCCTGGTCTTGCAGCGTGGTGAGGATGACGTGGGTGGCATCATTTGCGTGGCTGCATCGCTGTCGTGGGTCCGCCCATTCGTGCCTGTATGTGGAAGGCGCTGCTGTCGTCTGCCGGACCTCCGGTAGCTGTAGCCCTGTAGGTTGAGCGCTGTGGGAACCTTGGTATGGAGGCATAATCCTGTGGAGTGCGAGGGCGACTGGATGGGTGGAGCAGGTGCCCTTGGTCTGGAGGGTGTAAGCAGCTATGATCCTCTCCTTCCCACTCGTATCGGGATCTTGCCATCTCCTTAGGGTCTGGTTGCGTAATTGAGGAGGCTTGCAGTTGGAGGAGGAGGATATTGATGGGGACCAGCTGAGAGATGAGACCTGCCTGGTGCGGATGGTCTGATCCTCACAGGACCTTGTGGCTGTGCCCCCCCCGTCTGGCTCCTCCTTACTGTGGAGGGGAGGTGGGTGGATGCGGATTACGGCAGCGTTGACTCAATGTTCTCCTCTCTCCCACGCAGCCAGGTAGTCCCATCGCTCTCCACCATGCTTTCCACACCTGCCCGGGGTTCCCGCTGTGGCACGCTCCACAGAAACTGGCTGGAGACAGGACTGACTCTCGGCTGGAGAGGATTGGTCGCACAGGCTGCCGGAGAGAGAGGGTAGACAGATGGGCTTCCTGGGCTCCTCGGTGGTGACTCACCCTCCAGGAAGCTGCACTTGGCCATTACATAGTTATCTCTGTCCACATCTAACCGTGGCCTGGCCAGATTTTTTGAGTGCAGTCCGACCTAGTGGCATGTGCTCCACCAGCCAGGAGCACATCAGGTGTGTAGCCCAGACTCCCCCCTCTCTCTCAAGCAGCCTGCTTCCGCTTGGTTGTCCTGTACAGCCGGTGGTCCCTTCCGCCACAGATAGTCGTTCTCTCTCAGCTACTCCCGACCTCATCCTCGTGTTCCTCCTCAATGCAGTATGCCTCTCTCCCGTCCCTGCATACACCTCTTCCTCCCTTTGCCAGGACCAGATGGCCTCATCAGAGGGGCTCCCAGGTGGTAGGGGCTGCCTCCTCACCCAACAGCAGCAGCAGCAGCAGCATCATCAGCATAATCACCAGCAGATCATACAGCAGCAGCAAGCAGCAGCAGCAGCAAGACCAGATCAGCAGCACAGAGTAAGCACAGCAGCAGGTCAGCAAACCAGGATGCACGAGCAGCAGCAGCGCATTGAGCAGGACCAGAGCACGAGCAGGACCAGGAGCACGAGCAGAACGAGCAGGACCAGCAGGACCAGGAGCAGCTTCAGCAGAGTACGCAGCAGAAGCACCACTGCCGAGAGAGCTCCAGCAAAGCTCCCAGCAATAGAATAGCGAGCCCAAGCATCAGAAGCCCCAGCAGAAATAGTCAGGGCCAGGGGGCGGGAGGTGGCCCTGTCCCTCTTGCCACGATGGCGGCAGGTTGCTGAGGCTTGTGCTTCCCCATGGTTGGTTGCTGGCTGCAGGAAGGCTTGCAGGAAGCTGGCAGGCAGAAGGCTGGCACCAAGCTGGCAGAACCTGGCAGGAAGCGGCACCAAGGCTGGCAGACACTGGCTGGCAGGGAGGCTGAAGGCGCTCCAGCAAGGCTGAAGGGAGGCTGCCCAGGAGGCTGCAGAGGCTGGAAGGCAGGCTGGCAGCAAGGCTGGCAGGGAGGCTGGAAGCAGGCCTGGCAGGCAAGAGCTGGCAGGAAGGCTGAAAGGCAGGCTGCCAGCAAGCTGAAGGAGGCTGAAGGCAGGCTGCCAGCAAGGCTGGCAGGAAGTCGTCCAGGAGCTGGATGGGAGGCTGGAAGGCAGGCTGGCAGCAAGGCTGGCAGGGAGGCTGCGGGAAGGCAGGCAGGAGCATAGGCGCAGGAAGAAGGCTGAAAGGCAGGCCTGCCAGCAAGCTGGAAGGAGGCTGGAAGCAGGCTGCCAGCAAGGCTGGCAGAAGGCTGTCCAGGAGGCTGGGAGCAGCTTGAGAGGCACGGAGGGTGGCTGCCCAGGAGGCTAGCAGGGAGGCTGGCAGAAAGGCTGGAAGGCAGACATACGCGAGAACCGAGGTATGAAGCAGCAGTCTTTCCTCAAATGCTGGCCATGTGCGAGCTGCTTCCCTTTATCCAGGGAGCTTGCGCAATGCATACCCGCATTCGCAATTAAACTCCAGCGATCCGTTCTGCTTCTGCTTGTGCATCCGCTGGTCCTTCCGCTGTGCATCCGCTTATCCGCTGGCATTCCGTTCTGCTGTCCGTTTTTTCCATCCGCGTCCGCTTTGCTGAGACCCCCCCGAGCCCTGCATCCGCTCCCATCCGCTCCCATCTCGCTGGCTTCCATTCTGCATCCGCTTTGCATCCGCCCGCTCCTCCCGCGTCCGTGTTCCGCTCCAATTATGCAAATTTCTCGCCCCTTTTGACACGGAAACACGGCAGCCAGAATTTCCTCTCGTTGTGTCCTTTTTGCATCCATTGGGCAGTGTGACACGGCCTTTAGATCATTGAACTTACATTATGATCATATGGCAATTATTATACAAATAGTCCTCATAGTAAAAACAGTAGTGAAAAAGCAATGACCTTTATAACCAGTCTTCGTATATATAACCTTCACAGGTATGTAAAGCAAAGGAAATCTGAAGGAAGATCACCATAGTTGCAATTCACTCAGTGACTCCTTTGCTTAATGACCGAGTTGCCAGTCCCAATTGTAGTCACTGAAAAGCTGTTTTCTTTTTCTAATGGTATGTGTTATTTATTTTTAATTCTCTTATTTAAAGCATTTTCAACCAACCAATCAATCTTTTTTATGACCACGGAGACCAACAAATAAAGCACTGAAACAAAAGACAGACATAATAATATATTATGATTGGTGGTGGATTGACAATGGGCACTTAACGTTTGCCTAATTTTAAATACAGCATAGCACAATTTGGCCACAATCAGAAAAATTACTTCATACTGATATGATAACAGTAGTTGCATGTACAAATATATCAGTATTTCCTGGTCAGTATTTTATTAGGTAAGGTGTTATAAATTGAGTCTGTACGTCCTTATAAGAAGACAGAGTATAGCATGGTGTGAGCTACATTTTCAATGGCCCCTTGCCCACAGGGCACAACCTCAGCTCATAAAGTTTTGTTGTTGTTGTTGTTGTTGTATTGGTCCTCCAAAACTGTTGTGGGAAGTGCATTGCAGCATGCTAAAGTTAGTGTCCTTTGGATTT
This sequence comes from Laticauda laticaudata, assembly GCA_004320025.1. Lineage (NCBI taxonomy): Eukaryota > Metazoa > Chordata > Lepidosauria > Squamata > Elapidae > Laticauda > Laticauda laticaudata. The sequence continues at coordinate 7,227 of BHFT01012121.1, forward strand.
CTGGGATGGCTATTTGATATAAATATCCTGCTGATTTAAACGAGGGGGATTTGACTGTTCAAGTAAATGTTCTTGGGAACAGTAGCCCAATCTTATTGGATTTCCAAATCTTTAATATGTTGTTGAAGTGCACTAAATTCACACTGATGCCTCATCATTAAATGAACTTCTTTTGAGAAACCAAGATAACTGGAGTTTTTGTGAGATGGTCCTGAATCATACTGATCTGAAATAGTCAGTATTTCTCAGTCAATAATACTATAAGGAGAAAAGTCAAACTTGTAGGGGAAAAGAGTTGTAACCAAGGTGCAAAAATGTAAATCCATGCACCTGTTTTGATTTTAGCTACTTCTACTTCCCTCTTTAATATTGTGTTTGGGATGCAGTGTGCTACATGGCTCTTAGGAATTAGGAGAACATTTTCATTCTATTTCCTTCTTCCAGAAAATCTGAAGAAATTGGTAGCATCTTTTCTTACCATCAAATATAATTCTTTAGGAAGAAAAGGTGAGATCAGACTCCATGGATTGACACAATTCTTCTCCAATTTCAGCTTGAAAGTTTCCTTCAGCATTTCACTTACTTATTCTGACAGTCAAGCAGAACTCTAGCCTTGTTCCACAGCTTTAATACAGAATTTCAGGAAGACTGACTACAGTAATTTAGAGTGCGTATGACTGCAGCCTTCATCTATGTGAAAGCATTTGAAGTTTGACAGGGAAGCAAAAATAATAATAACATGACAATAACGAAAGACAATTTTTAATAATATCAGAAAAGTTTGGAAGAAAACATATCTTTCATGTAATTCCTTTTTATCATTTTCTCAAACACTACATCCACATGAACGTAATCAAAACTTCTAAAATGAATATGCAGTAGAGCATAAGAAGTGTTCCGCTGGACAAGACTAAAGACCTATTTTTCCTAGTATTTTATCCTCATAGTGACAAAGTATTGGCTGCCATAAAGAAGAGGTCAGTCTATTTTCCAAAGCACCAGAAGGCAAGATAATGAATGGAAACTAATCAAGAGAAGCATCCTAGAAACTAACAGGACCATAAGTAACCAGTGGAATGGTTTGCCTTCAGAAGTTGTGGATGCTCCATCACTAGAGGCTTTAAGAAGAGACTGATCAGCCATTAATCTGGAATGATGTAGTCTCTCCTGCTTGAGAAGGGGGTGGACTAGAAGATCTGTAAGGTCCCTTCCATTTCTGTTATTCTGTTATTAAACCCACAAATAAATTATGGTGTCAAAAGAGCTTGCAGTCATGTTCTTTATATATTATTTAAAGGCTAACATATAACCATCTAACATATGACCATCATTGCCATTAATTGTTTATAATTCCAGGATTTATAATTATCTTTCAAAGTACCCAAGCTGATATCTGTTATTAGCTTAACTTTCTCTTCTAAATTTTCCACCTTTCAGCTTCTAATTTAAAATAGGCGGGCAGGGGGGTGAATCCAATGCAGGAAATAGAATTATACATACAGTTTTATACATAAATATTATTGTATAATAAGGAATGATGATTGATGTAAAATAAATTAAACAGATGTGTTATAGAGAGAGCAAAAAAATGCTTACAGTTTTCCCTTTAAAAGGTTTTGTCTGAAGTCTTCTATAGCATTTTAAAGTATAAACCTGGTAAAGAAAAAGACATCATCTTAATTTGTGCAATGTGTGTTAAAAATATAGATACAATTACATTAATACCATTCCTGCTTGAGCAGGGGGCTGGACTAAAAGACCTCAAAGGTCTCTTCCAGTTCTATTCTATTCTAATATTTTTTTAAAAAAAGCTGTCCTGCATATGACCAACTTTCCTTGTCCACATGAACAATATAATGGGTGTTTTCAGAGGATAAAGATTAAACTTGCATTTTCTATAATTAACCAGCGGAATGATTTGCCTTCAGAAGTTGTCAGTGCTACATCACTTTTAAGAAGAGACTGATCAGCCATTTGTCTGGAATAATATAGTGTCTCCTGCTTGAGAAGGGGGTGGACTAGAAGATTTCTAAGGTTTCTTTTGACTCTGTTATTCTGTTATTAAAAGAGCTTGCAGTCATGTTCTTAATATATTATTTAAAGGCATACTCTAACTTATGACCATCATTGCCATTAATTGTTTATAATTCCAGGATTTATCATATATTCGGGTATTTTCCCACATCGTTATAGTTCTGCTTTTAAAGTTGTAGCAATGTTTCAGCAGAATCTCATCTGCCATCATCAGGCTTCTGTATTGTGTTCATCTGTGCTGTGATCAGACTTTTACAGTTTTAAATTTGGGGCTAGCCTATTGCTGTACCAGAATGGTTTTTTCTTCATCCTGATTGGTTGGGAGTCTTGGTCTATGTTTATTGGTCTTGGAGTTTGCTGTGTTCTGCTTGATTGTTCTTTCTAATATCTTCTGTCTGTTTTGTGGCTTTTTTTGGTCTTGATTGGCTGGCAACATTGTGTTTCCTGTATTGGAGGCTTCTAGTTGCAGCTTGGCTCGAGTAAGTGGACAGCTATAATTTGTTAAGGAAACTAGGGTTCATCTGGGTGCCTCGTTGGGGTGTGTTTGAGCTGGAGGTATCAGAGGGAGTCTGTTTGTGCCCAAGTGTTTGCCTGGCTTGTGGTGTAGAGATTTTTTTTGTTTGAGACGTGCAGGCTTCTGGATAATTGACAGTCTGTTGACATCATCTCTTCTTATTCATGCTTTTAGGTCTTTTTTCAACCTCTATGGCTTTTCTGATATTCTGTGGCTGGGGTTTTCTATAGTGGCTTAGGGTTTTTGGTGGCCATTGAAGTTGATGTTATGACCTATGGCTTTCATGTGTTGACTAGTGAGGAGGTGTGTTCCAGCTTTTTTACTGCATTTTGTGTTCATCCAGGCGGGTACTTATCTTCTATTGGTCTGTCCAAGTATGTGCCGGGCATGTATGCACAGGGGACTTCGTGATATCCCTTGGTTTTTCCAGGTCAATTTTGGTCTTTGGGCCGGTTTCTTAAGATGGCTGCAATTTTTTGTCTGTTTTGAAGGCAGTCCGAGTGGATGCCTGTGTAGTTTCTTACTGATTTTGTCTGTAGTACCTCTTATGTAGGGCAGAACAAGGCTGTTCCATAGGTCTGTTGATCTTCTAGGTCTCTATTATGTCTTAGTGTGTTTTTTGTGAATCAAGCCGGTAATTTTGTTTTTTGTGGAAGCCGTTGGCTGTCAGTACTTTAGTCAGGGTGCATAGTTCAGTCTTTATATGTGTCTTGTCTGCCTGGCGTTTGGTTCTGGTGATTAGTTGTTTGGCCACGGAGTTTTATGGATTCTGATGGGATTTTTTTTGGGTCCTATGGCATAATTGAAACCTTTGGTTTAGGACATCTGTTTCTGTTTTGGTGAGTTCTCTTGTTGGAAACATTGTATACTAATTGTTTCAGGTGTTATTGTGAGTTGTTGGGGGCTTTCTTGTTCCTGTTCTAATTTCATTAGTTTTCTTCAAGAGTTTTTCATTTTTAATAAATGGTTTCAGTTTCAGCTCTCCAAGTTGTGTAAGTTGTTTTATCTTATCCCAAAGAAGAGGCGTGGATTTTGCTTGGCTCAACTCCAGGTGTAGTCGCGAGCAATTCTTTGTTTGAACTGATCCAATTGGAATCTCTTACTGTGGACTGAAAATGGAATATTTGAGCAGGAATGTGATGTGACCTGAAATTCCTACACAGCTGCACAGACAACAATGCAACACCAACCTGCCATCAAATTAACATTTCATCACAGCGACAGCAGCTACTAAACGTATTCTGAAAAGAACTGAAATGGCTCTACTCAGGAACGAGCTCCACACCCTAACCCTAACCCTAACCCAAAGGATTCAATTATGCCATAGCACCCAAAAAAATCCCACAGAATCCATGCATATGTGCCGGTAGAATCCAGCCTAACTAAATTAAATACAGACGAAACTGACAAAATAAGACACCAGGTTACCCAACATCCTATGCACAATCAAACCACCCAAAAGCAACTTGGCACAAAGAGAATTCAAAGTGCTACAAAACCCTGAAAAAATGATAAACAGCATAATCATACACCCAGCAGATAAAGGGAATGCCACAGTTACTAATGGATTAGAAAAGACTACGAAACAAAATTGACAGAACCTACTCCAAGATTCCACATACAACCTATAAACACAGACCCAACCATATATCCAATAGAAAAATTAACCAAGAAGAAATTATAACCAGCCACATAAGGCAAAGAAACCCAACAGACAATCATACTAGAGAAAAATCTTCCAGATGCCCCAAACTATACGGTCCTCCAAAATATCACAAAGAAGGCATACCTCTCAGACCCATAGTCAGCTCCAAAGGAGCACCAACTACAAAACACCTAGGTAACACTTAGCAAAACAACTACAGCCCCATACTGAAACCGCAACTTCATATGTTACAAAACTCATACCACTCTGAGAAATGATCAAATAGATCTACATGTGGACAGAAGAGCTGCTTGTAAGTTTCGACGTGGTTTCACTATTCAGTCAAGTGCCGGAAAAATAAACCTCGAAATCATCAAAAAAATAAATACCAACCAGCTAAAGATTCTCATGGAACTAACAGAACACTGCTTAACCAACACATATTTACACATACAAAGGACAAAGATAGAAGCAAATTGAAGGAGCCCTATGGGATCATCACAGTCACCCGTTCATTGCAAACCTGTTCATGGAAGAACAGGTGGCTAATGCCCACCCACAAACCAAACTATGGCTAAGATACATCAATGACACATTTGTGATTTGGCCCCATGGAAAGAAAAACCTAAACAATTTCCAAAACACACCAAAACAGCACACACCCAAAAATCAAGTTCACCATGGAAACGGAAATAAACAAACAATTACCATTTCCTAGATGTACTAATCTACAAAGAAACAGATGGCACACAAGGGCACACCGTATACCAGAAGAAAACAAACACCAATCGTTACCTTCAATGCCCAATCCCACCACCACCCAGCACAGATATAAACTCCGTGGCCAAAACACGAACACCAGAACCAAATGCCTGGCATACAAGACACATATAAAGACTGAACTATGCACCCTGACTAAAGTACTGACAGCCAACGGCTTTCCAAAAAAAACAAAATCACCAGCTTGATCCCACAAAACACATCACTAAACGATAATTAGAGGACCTAGAACATGAAACAGACCTTAATGGACAAGCATATGTCCTGCCCTAAATAAGACGGTACTACAGAGAAAATCAGTAAGATACTACACAGGCATCAACATCAAGACTGCCTTCAAACAGACAAAAAAATAGCAGCCATCTTTAGAAACCCAAAGACAAAATTGACCTGGAAAAACACAAGGGATAACGAAGTCCCCTGTGCATCATTCCCAGCACATACATTGGACAGACCAATAGAAGAAAAAGTACCCACTCTGGATGAAACACAAAAAATGCAGTAAAAAAGCTGGAACACACCTCCTCACTAGTCCAACAACACATGAAAGCCATAGGTCATAACATCAACTTCAATGGCACCAAAACTCTAGCCACAATAGAAAACCCCAGCCACAGAATCATCAGAGAAACCATAGAAGATTGAAAAAAGATCTGAAAGCATGAATAGAGAGAGATGATTCCAGCAGACTGTCAATCATTTGGAAGCCTGCACTCTCAAAAAAAAAAATCTCCACACCACAAGCCAGGCAAACACCTGGGCGGCACAAACAGACTCCCCTGATTACCTCCAGCTCAAACACATCCCAACCAGGCACCCAGAATGAAACCTAGCTCCTCATTGATGATCGCCGTCCTTTTCTTCAAAGCCAAGCTGCACTGAAAGCCTCCAATAACAGGAACACAATGTTGCCAGCCAATCAAAGCCACAAAACAGACAGAAGAAACCAGAAACACCAATCAAGCAAACTCCAAGACCAATAAACACAGACCAAGACCCCAACCAATCAGGATGAAGAAAAAGCATTCTGCTTCAAAAGTGGGCTTGCCTCAAATTAAACTAAATGGCTGTGATAGCCTGACCCACATACTAATTCAGTAACTGAAGCCTGGATAGATGGCAGAATGAGATTCTGCCAAAACGTTGGTACAACCCTTTAAAAACACAACTACAATGAGGTGGATAGTAACCGAATGAAGCTGAACAGCATACTCATATAAGTACCCGCGAAAACTTAAGAAAACATATAATCATATTTGTTATTCGGTTTTCTCCCGCGTAAAAATTGGAATATCTTGGCAAACCTTTCAATAAGTCTCATTCATCATCTTCAGGCTTGTTTCTTCAGCTCTGTCTTCTCAGAGTAAGCGAGCTTGCAGCTGCTTCTTCCTTTTAAGTGCTAGTGGGGTGTGACTTGATTGGGTGGGGGCTTGACTGTGTTCTGATTGGGTGGGGGGGTGTTCTGTTTAGGTGGGGGCTTTTGTGCTCAGGTTAGTCTTAGTTGCTGGGGGATTTGAGGCTGGTGAGCTGTGATCCTGTTGTTGCTTCATGTTCGTGTCGTGCCAGTCAGCATGCCTAATCATGTGCTTGCCGCGAACATCTGTGTAAGATGAGTGGGTGACACCTTGGGGCGTGAGTTAGTTTTTTCTACGTGGGAAATGTGGTGGTAGCACCTGTGTGGCACTCCTCGGTGTGGCGTCTGGTGTCATTCTTTCATGTTAAGGTACTCATTTATTAATGAGGGCAGGTTTCCAAATGGTTGGTAGGCGGGAGTATCATCTCGTTTATTCATGCTGTGTCGGCGTTTTTTCTATCTTCTATGGCTTCTCTGATTATTCTGTGTTGAAGTTTTCGGTTTGCGCGATAGTTCTATGTATTTTTAAAGTCAATTTGATGTCCTGTGGCTTTGAGGTGTTGGACCAGGGAAGAGGTCAGTTTTTCTTTTTGATTGAGTTCTTGTGTTCTTCAATGCGGCAACTAATTCTTCTGTTAGTTTGTCCTATGTATGTGGTGGGGCAGGCAGTTGCAAGGGATTTCGTATACTCCTTGATTTTCTAACTCGATTTTTGTCTTTAGGGTTTCTTAGGATGGTGGATATTTTTCTATTTTTGCCAGAATGCTATTAATGTTGTTGTTTTTGGAGGATCTTGCTGATTTTGTCCTGTAGTGGATCCTTGCTCGCCGTCTCTGCTCTCGTGGGAGGAGGGCTTTGCCATTCTCTTGTTCTCTGTCTTGGCTTTTGGTTGGGGTTTCTTTTTGGATTAGATTTGACTATCGCCAAAACTATCGCTAAAACCCAAAATCTTTGGGTTTAATTTTATTTAACTCTAACTTCGTACATAATAACCAACAATGAAAGAACGGGTGTACGTACTAAAATGTTCCAAATATGGATTTTATTTTGATACTGCTTCATTTTCAGAGATGCAAAAAGTATCTCATTGATGACACCGAATTTAACATTCCTGTTAGGACAATGTTGGATCATTAACTTGTTGGGTCATTAACTTAAAATTTTTAGTGATAACTAATGGCCCCTTATACATATTTCTGTCAAAAGTCATCTTAACTATTTATTCATCTGTTCTTTGCTAAAAAAAATTAAATGTAACTTTCTTGCTTTCTCTAGTCTCCACAGAGCCTTTTAGAAAACAGAACCATTTAAAAAAGATTGCACGGACAATTGCTTTTCTCTTAATTGTGCTTTAATTAAGAACTAAAATAATAGGGTAATATATTGGAAAGGAACAATAATAGAATGAAGATTCTATAAGAGCCTATAGAATGAAGCAAAGGTAATTAAAATGGGTTACAACTTAACATCTGAAACTATCCTAAATGATTTTTAGTTCATAATTAGGACCAAACCAAAGCTTGCCATTCTAACATGGTAAGTGGTATTGCTGGTTCACTCTCATGTCTGTCTCCTAGGAATATGCCTAAATTCTACTCCTTTAGAGTGTGCTTCCTTTATTTTTATTTTATTTATTCAGCTTATTTATGGAGTGGCCTATCTGAAATATATGTGACAATGGACAGGATATAATATAACATTCAAAATTTTATAACAATCTAAAATAATCAAAAAAATAAATAAAATAAACAGATAAAACAGGTAAACCTGATAATGCAGGTAGAATTGTACTTAAGAGCCTTCTTGAAGGCGAACATACATGGGCTAACATCGCCTTGGGGGTAAAAGCCACAGCAGAAAAGGCATTCTGCCTAAGTCTTGCTCTGTCTTACATACTGGCAAAAAAAAATCAGAAATAAAATACAAGCTAAATAATCAAGACCTTGCTGAGGATCCAAAATTTGTCAAGGACCTTGGAGTACTCATCTCTACTAATCTAAGTGCCAGAGCCCACTGTAACTGCATAGCCAAAAAAGGCATTAAGAGTTGTTAATCTAATCCTATGTAGCTTCTTCTCTGGTAATATCACACCACTAACTAGAGCATACAAAACATTTGCTAGACCAATACTTGAATACAGGTCATGAGTCTGGAATCCACATCATGTATCTGATATTAACACAATTGAAAAAGTCCAGAAATATTTCACAAGAAGAGTTCTCCCCTCCTCTACTCGTTGCAGAATACCTTATGCCATCAGACTTGAAATTCTAGACCTAGAAAACCTAGAACTACGCCGCCTCCGGTCTAATCTAAATATAGTATATAAAATCATAATTTCAATGTCTGCCCTGAAAATGAATACTTCAGCTTCAANGGAAATACGACTTCAGCAACAGAGTAGTCAATGTCTGGAATATTCTACCTGACTCTGTGGTTTCTTCCCCAAACCCCCCAAAATTTAACCTTCATCTTTCTACTATTGACCTCAATCTCTTCCTAAGAGGCCTGTTGGGGGCGTGCATAAGCACACCAACATATCTTGTAAGTGATTGACAAATCAAATAAATACTAAATACTAAAATAAAAAAATACTTCTTTCGAGTTGGGACTCATAGTATATTCTTCTAACTGAGCTGGTGGGGGCAGGTAAATGTAATTGGTAAAAGGAAGTTGCTCAAATAATCTGACCCATGCCATGCTCTAAAGGTCAGAACCAGCACCTTGAAAGGCACTTGGAAAAAAACTGGCAAACAATGCAGGTTACAGAACAAAGATGCACTGTGGGCTCCTCAGGTGCACACAAAATTGCCTACATAGACACATTCTGTTCCATTGACACTCTTTAATATTCTTTGGGAAGGAAGGAAAGAAAGAAAGAAAGAAAGAAAGAAAGAAAGAAAGAAAGAAAGAAAGAAAGAAAGAAAGAAAGAAAAGAGAGAGGGAGGGAATATAATGCAGTTTCCTAGCTTTATAGTATACAGATATGTAATCTAGAGGATTTAGACCTAATAAAATTAAAATTATTAAATTTATATACTGCCTGATTCCCAGAAACTCTGGATAGTTATTCTTTCCTTGGCAGATAGATACATTTCAGAAAAGATAAACAATATAAAAAATATTTTTTTAAAATATAAAATTTAACTATCAAACTAATTAAAAATTATTTTTCAAAGCTAAGACAAGAAACAATGGATGGAAACCAGCCAAGGAGAAAAACAACTTAGAAGTAATGCTCTGACCCAACTCTATTATTCTATGTTCTGAATACTGATTGCTGAAAAACAAAATACAGAAATCTGGATGATATCTTTGTCAATTTCAGAAAAAAGGAAAAAGAAAAGAAAGTCCTTCTAAACAGTTTTCTGCCAGAAATCTCCAGAAAGATATACTGTAATGTTTGCAAATTATTACCAGAAGATTCTGAAGAATGATAAGTTTATAACAAGTCTGATATACAAAGTTGAAGCAGAATTCCTTAATTTGCAGAGAAAATTAAAGAAGATGTAGACTTTATTCCATCACACATACATGAAATCAGAGCTCAGTACAAATTCATAAAACATGTTATCATTTGCACAGAAATAGAATAAAACAGAAGTTTAAGGCCCTGTCACACTGCCCAATGGATGCAAAACGGACACAATGGACGAGCAAAATGTTCCATCCGCTCTCAAAAGGGGCAAAAATTTGCATAACCGGAGCAGAAAACACGGAAAGGAATGGACGTGGGGAGGACGCAGAGCGGATGGAAAGCGGATGCGGAATGGAAGCCCAGCGGATGGAAGCGGATGAGAGCAGATGGCACATCGGCTATGGCTTCCGGGGGGCTCAGCAAGTTGGATGCGGAACGGATGAAGCGGATGCAACAGCGGATGCACCAGCGGCTGAAGCGCGATGCACAGCGGAAGCCTAGCGGATGCACAGCGAAGCCTAACGGATGCCTAGCGTTAATTGCGCATGCACGGAGGATGCATGCGTAAGCCCTCGCAATATAAGGGCAGGCAGCTCGGAAGCAGTCACCATCAGAGGAAAGACCTGCTGCCGGACGGATTGACAGCCTTGCCTGCCCTGCCTGCATGCCTGCCTGCAAGCCTTGCTGCTAGCCTTGCTGCAACTCTTGCTGCAGCCTTCCTGCCAGCCTTGGTGCCTGCTACCTGCCTGCCTGCAGCCTGCTGCCAGTCTCCTCAAGCTTGCTCGTCTGCCTGCCTGCCAGCCTTGCTGCCAGCCAGTCTTGCCTGCCAGCCTTGGTGCCTGCCTTCTGCGAGCCTTGGTGCTGCCTTCCTGCCAGCCTTCCTGCCAAGCCTTGGTGCTGCCTGCCTGCCAGCCTGCCCTGCCAACCTTGGTGGCCTGCAATGCTGCTCAGCCTTCCTGCCAGCCTTCCTGCAGCCTTGGTGCCTGCCTTGCCTGCCAGACTTCCTGCCAGCCTGCTGCCAGACTTCCTGCCAGCCTTGGTGCCTGCCTGCCTGCGAGCCTGCCTGTCAGCCTTGGTGGCCTGCCTCCCTGCACAGCTTGGTTCTCCTGCCAGCCTCCCTGACCAGCCAGCAACCCAACAACCATGGGAAGAACAGAAAGCCTAACATCCTGCTGCCATCCTTACAGAGGCACAGGGCTACTCATCCCGCCCCCTGGCCCATCACTCTGGTTCTGCTGGGGGCTGTCTGTAGCATGGCCTCGCTCTTCTGGGGCTGGGGCTTCTGCTGCTCTCTTGCTTGCTGGAGGAGCTGATGAGTGCGGGGGATCAGGACCAAGCGCAGCTCCAAGCACCAGCCAGCCTCCACAGCAGCCTGGACCTTCACCCCTGAGACGTGAGTGACCGAAGAGGAGTGCGCAGAGATCTTTTTGTTTTATAGCTTGTTGTTTAATTAAAGTCTGATTTTTTGATTCAGCACACTTGCTTCATTTCTTTTTTTTTATACAGAAGTCTTGGTGGAGAACTTTTGAAAATGTTTTAAAGTCTTTTGCATGCTTGTGAGGATGGTTAAGATAGGCAGGTGGGATGGGCAGGATACCTTTGGGATGGGTAATACGCTGTGGAGGGAGGATAAGCTGTGGGATAGGGTAATAGCGTGTGGAGTGGTTAGGATACCTGTGGGATGGTAATAGCTGTGGATAAGATAATACCCGCAGTGCAAGCATAGGTGGGACTGTATGGTCCACCCTCCCAGGTTGCCACACGCTATGGCCCTTAATTAACTCAATAACAATATGAATCAATCATCCACCATCGCGTCAACGTAAAACACAACTCTTTATTAAATGCCCTGTACACTGTAGGCCACCCCACATACAGGCCCAATCTCCTCAAGTGTGATGATACAGGCTGAAGGAAGGCATCCATCAAGCATCTATCATCGCGTCTTGCCACTCCCGCTGACCACCAAGCTTGGTAAGTTGCACCAGTGTCTCAGGAGGTTTGCGCTGCTCTTCCCTTTATGTGAGGCTTCTATTGGGGCCTTGCAAGCATCCTCAGTGTCTATCAGGTTTCGCCTTGCCTCCATTCCCCAGGCTGCCATGTCACCCATTGCTTGTTGTGAGGTCCTGAGCCTGTTCGCAAGACTGGTAAGCGGGTGGCATGAGATTGTGCACGGATGCAAGCAAGCCTTTCCGCGATGTTCCTGCACGGTCTCTGGGCAATGCTGCATGGTGGTGAGAAGTACCTGGAACCTGTTGGCCTGGATGCCAACAGTCGTTTCTCCACCCCCACCTTGCCCTGGACAAGCCTGTAGTTTGACGAGATCCTCTCTCACAGGGTGAGGGCATTTGAGAGTGTTAGGGCTTCATGAGGTAGGTTTGTGAGGAGAAGGCGTCATCCCCCACAATGAAAGTAGGGCAACATCTTGCGTGTAGCTTGTGGCAGGGGGTCTGGATCTGGAAGCCATGATGAGGTTGCGTTCCAGCCTCTCCTTGAGGTGACTGCGTTGTATACTTGGGCATCTGAAGCTGACCGTTTGCCTAAGCATCGATGCACCGATGAAATTTTTTTTTTTTTTTTTTATTTTTTTTTTTTTTTTTTTTTTTTTTTTTTTTTTTTTTTTTTTTTTTTTTTTTTTTTTTTTTTTTTTTTGTACGTTTTTTTTTTTTTTTTTTTTTTTTTTTTTTTTTTTTTTTTTTTTTTTTTTTTTTTTTTTTTTTTTTTTTTTTGTGGTTTTTTTGTTTTTTTTGTTTTTTTTTTTTTTTTTTTTTTTTTTTTTTTTTTTTTTTTTTTTTTTTTTTTGTTTTTTTTTTTTTTTGTGTTTTTTTTTTTTTTTTTTTTTTTTTTTTTTTTTTTTTTTTTTTTTTTTTTTTTTTTTTTTTTTTTTTTTTTTTTTTTTTTTTTTTTTTTTTTTTTTTTGTAGTCAGCATCGACATGGCGAAGAGGATGATGCTGAAGAAGCCCTTGTAGTTGAAATAAGGTGGACCCTGAGTTGGCTGGAGCTTTGCAAGCCACGTGCTTGCCATCGATAGCTCCAACGGTGTGGGGGAAGTTCCACTTCTGATACCACTGCTCTGTAACTTTCTTCCATCCTTCTTCAGTGGAGGGGCACTGGAGGAGCTCTCTCCGGTATTCTTCGATGATGGCCTGCACCACTTCTCTGACCACAATGCTGATGGTGTTGTGTGGCACCTCCAGCCATACTGCATGCTCCTGTAGGTGGTCCCTGAGGCCAGGTGGCGCAGAGTGAGTGCCACTTTGAGCCCAGGTTCCAGGCTGGGCCAGAGTTGGTGTTTGCCTTGGTGAACCTGGGTGTCAGCCACTGCAGCAAACTTCGTCAAACATGGCTGGAGACATCCTCATGAAGTTCTGGAATGCCGAGTGTCTTCGTTCCTTGAGCTCCACCATCAGCTTCTTGTACAGTCGTCCTCTGCTCTTCTGGCGAACCATCTTCGTACCCAGACGCTTCTTGGCCGCCTTTTTTTCTTCCCGTAGTAGAGTTCACAGAGACTGTAGATGGCTTCGCACTGTTGCAGAAGGATGGTGGCTGCAAAGGAACTTTGTTACGATCCACGGTGGACATTGACTGTATGCTGTGGAAGAGGAAAGAGGCAGATGACAGGCTGCAGAGGTCTGCACCACAGGGCTGCTGTTCTGAAAGTGAGATCCAGATGAGTTGCTACCCCTTTTCTATAGGCAGTATAGGTTTCCCCTATGTCCCCTTTGCATCCTCTAGCCATCCTCTAGACATCTTAATATCCGAGATAGGTCCCTCTGCGAACGGTTTTTCCATTTTACATGCTTTGTTTCCATGCTGCATCCGTTCTGCATCCGTTCTGCATCCGTTCCGCATCCGTTCCGCTTCCTCCTGCGTCCGTTTACCGCTAGAGCGGATGGAGTTGCGCAGATGCGCAGCGGATGCCCAGCGGATATAGCGGATGCATAACGGATGCAGAACGGATGCCTAGCGGATGTGTAGGCGGATGCAGAATGGACGAATTGGATACATTTTCTGTGTAAAAGTTTCGAGCAGCTCAAACTTTCTGAGCGGATGAAACGTCCATAATGGATGCTGGACGGATAGAGAGGAAGCAAAACGGAGGCAGTGAGTACAGAACGGATACATCACGTTAACCAACGGATGGCTCAACGGATGGCAAGCTTTTTTGTCCGTTTTACATCCTCTTTGCATCCGTTGGTGCAGTGTGACAGGGGCTTTATCTAGCTTTTAGATGCCACTCGGAGTGGAGATTAAGGTTTCCAGCCTCCCGTTACATGGGCTCAGTTATATATTGTACCATAGATTTTCAATGGCATCTTAATAGAACAAGGTCATTTGTTCAGATTAACATAGTTTTCAATTATCTCAAGAAGACAAAAAAGCAGTAATACCACATTGTAACACTTTAGGTTTTATGATAAATTTTATTGTAGATATCTATATATATATCATCTGCATCTATATCTATATATTTCTACCGTCTTTTAAAAAAAAAACACTAAAGCAACATGCATAAGTAAGACAAGCAGCTATTGAAAAAAACAGTAGAATCAATGTTCTAATTACTTCATGCAAAGTATTTGGTGAAGAAATCAATGTCAGTTGATCCTAATGGCACTGATTTAATGATATATTAAGTTACAGAAGGAATCGGACAAGTGAATGAAGGACAATGTCAGCACTGATATTACCAGAAAATTTGAAAAACAAACCAGAATGTGAATACTCTCCAGTAAGAGAGACGTTGCATTAGAATGAATTAACAGTATTATGAATTATTTACTGATTATTATGAATTATTTACTGGTCATGGTGGAGATTTATATATTTAACTGGACATCTGGCTATTTATTTCTGTGTATATCCATCTCTTTCAGTCAACTGATATCACAAATTGTCCTGTTTGCTGTTTTGGATAGCTTACAAGTAAGTAGGCAGTCCAAGATTCCAGCTGCGGAATCATATGTTGCTATATCATGCTATTGTGCTTTACTTAAATCACCATCAATATATTACAATACCTCCAAACTTGGCAACTTTAAGACTTGTGGACTTCAACTCCCAGAATTTTCCAACCAGCATAGGGAACATGTATGGAAAACCTCAGAAAATACATTATTGTCTATGATCATTTCTTCTACTAATTTGAAATGCTAAGAATAAAAAATTGAAAATCAGTGTCCACTCCAAACTGATTCAGATCCCATAGTAAAAATTTTTTTTTTTAAAAAAAAAAACCTCTTATGTCATTCCACCCAAAAAATTAAAAGAAGGGGAGAATATTTGCAATATATTTTGTAAACTGCATGCTAACTCCTACAATGGTTAAAAAAGGTAAGCCAATTACCCAAGCTTGTGTAAGTTTTATTCTTGCTGTATTTCTCTGCATTACTAAGTGGGCACTACAAGAAGTTATCAAGTTAAATTTTCCCTTTCAGAAACTGAAGCTGGAGAGAAGAAAGGAGACAATCAATGAGAAAACAGAGGCCCATATTCTCAAAACAACCCACAAAATTCTAGCTCAGTGGTATAAACATCACTACTGAGGCAGAAATAATTCAGGTCCGCTTTCCCACTTTACCTGCTGCTTCAGAGCACAAACATCTTTGTACTTTTAGAATTGTACATCCTGATGTGGAATTTTATTTGACATACCAGCAAACTGTTCATGCCCCACTGTTTGGATAATATGATATGGAAAGGAATAGGAGCCCTGCATCTTTCTTTTTTTTTCTTTCCTTTTCTACGCATAATAAGACACAGAAGAATGGAATAAAAATAATAGTCTAAAAATAGCTCATAGTCACACTAACCTTTTTTGGATATACTATTGACTCTTACCCCTGTAAATAGTTCTTTATGATGTTATAGTTATTTTCATAAAATAAAAGGACACTTTATTTTCACCTTTGCTTTAAGAATAACATCTACAATTACTTTCTGTAGGTAAGAATTCTGCAGCAAATATAAATTTATGCATTTTGTTATGCTTATAACATGAAAGAAATATAAATGTTTTGTACTATAATACACCCCAAAAACATGTTAATTAATATTAAACCACAGCTTGATGGTAGTGCCAATTATGAAAAAAAAAAGTTTTTCTATGTCATTAGATGTTGAACAATTATTTGATGGGGAGGATTTAATTTGGATTTCTGGGTTTGGACTTGATAGCCAAAAAGGTGAAATGTATTTTGTTAATTTTTTCAGATGGGCAACTTTGGAACGCACATATTAGCAATTCTGGTTAGCTGGAAAGTTTTAGATGCTAAATATACTAAATTCAGATATCTTTGGAAATAATTACATCAGTTAGATATCTATGGAATATGATGTCTAATAAAAAAACATTTGACACTTTTTCTCATACCAAACTGACTTTATGGGAAGTCTCAACTTTAAGAACCTGGAGAAAAATGATTATATGTGTTCCATCCGGAAAAACGCGAGGTAGACCGGGTTGCAACAACCAAGTCTTTATTATTTACAGCAGTTGAGAAACGGAACATTGGCTCAAGCCGCGGCAGCCTTTTTATA
>BHFT01012123.1:0-16980 GCA_004320025.1 Laticauda laticaudata
GAACCAATCCCTATGCTGGCTTTTCTAGCCAATCACAATCAAGGATTTGGAGTAAACTATTTTATACAGAACAAAACTAACCATGTCCAAGCTACACAAGTGCTTTAATTAATATGTACTTTGAAGAAAAGCTAAAGAGATGAGTAAGCTGATGACTTGGCTGACTTCCCTTGGCCCAAAGGACAGGAGGCCATGGATGTTCCCACTATGTCTCCAACAGTAATAAAACAAGGAGACGGTTAAAGGTCTTTAAAACCTTTATCAGGTTTTAAGCTTGACCGGGCTTATTGTTTCAGAATTTTTCAATGTATTGATCTTTTTTCCCACCTAGCTTTTGGAAAGCATATAATAATTTTAAAAACTCAATTTCTTTGCTTTCTAAAAAGAAACAAAATTAAGAGTTTTGGCCTCATTGCTCAGGCTGCTCTTGGAGATTTTAATTGATGTAAAGAGACCTTTTTGGTAAATCTCTCTGAATACCATCTCTTGTCGTCTCAATTAAGTGTTAGTGGTAGGTTAGGTAAATAAGCCCTATTGTACTGTCTTCAGTATGGTTTCCTCTAAAATTGTGCTTATAAATTGCAGCACTAGGAGTAAATTCTATTTAATTTAGTGAAATTTATAAGGGTAAGACTGCAAATAAACACCTGAGTTGCAGGTCAGTATTTCTGTGCCAAAATAAGGAGGAAAGCTCAGAATAAGATAGGGAAAGCTTTTGATGACTTTATTATTTAATTCTCTTTAACTTGACAAGCTGTGGGGGGATTGAAATATATGCATGTGCATATAACTGAACACAAAAAGAGAAAAACTGAGACCATTCTAAACAAAATGCAGTATATACACATTATTCAAAACAACCCAGTTGTTAATTTTGTTTGTGTGTTATTCTCAGACTTTTAGGAGTGCTATATTGGATACTTTGAGTGCTCAAAAATTGGTGAAGCTCCCTTGCTATACAGATAGTCTTTAACTTACAACTGTTCATTTAGCTGTTCATTCAGAGTTATAACAGTAATGAAAAAATAACTTATTATTTCAGCATTCACATGATCAAAATTCAGACACTTGGTAACTGGCATTTACTTACAATGGTTTCATCAGCCCAGGGTCATGTGATTGCCCGTTGTGACCTTCCCAGCTAATTTCTCAGAAGCAAAGTCAATGAGGGAAACTGGATTTACTTAATGACTGCATGATTCACTTAACAACTGTGGTAATTTGTTCAACAAGGGTAGCAAAAAGATTGCAATATCAGTCATGACACACTTATCAATCATTTTCCTTAGCAATGGAAATTTTAACCCTAATCATGGTTGTAAATCAAGGATTGCTTATAAATCTTTATAATTTGTTAAAGAATTAGAACCAAGGGGAACTATTATCTGAGCATCACCAAGATAGTTTGTTGGAAGGAGCATGGTTTGTTGGTTGCAGTTGTTGCAGGATTGCGAATGGTCACCCATGCAACTGATATAACTTTCAATTTAGTAGAGATTAATTGATTTTTGAGAATCTCAGTTGGCCTAACAATGCAGGAACAAGGAAATTGCCATATTCTAGTTGTTGTTGAAGTATAATTTCCAGATATCTTGATTTTCCTGCAAGGAGACTAGTTCTCAACCTCAGCAGTAAGACTAGCTTCCCAATGTGAGTCACATCAGATTTCAGTGTGTCGCTATTATTTATCAGACACTACAATCATTGCCGCATATGCTTTAAGGTAAACAAATAAGTTGAGTCACCAGCTCATGACACTATACAATCCTCAAACTTTTGGGATCTATTTGATCCATTATGAAGACTTCTTCATATTCTATTCAATTAAGCATCAGAAAATGAATTGATCTTTACATAGAGATTGGAATGTTTAGAAGTAATCAGTCACATTACAACAACACATAGTATACTTTGGATACCCATAAAAAAGTATGAAACAAATTTGTTTGTGGAATTATGATAACTAATCTACATGTATCAGCTTTATAATATGGGTGATATGTCACATACTATCTTTTCAAATGTAACTTTCTTCTGATTCCAAGTTAGACAGCATATTGATTCCAAGTTAGACAGCATATTGTTTGTGTAACTTTTCATTTGTTTTTAAGATGATCTTCAGTACAAATGAATGTGATTTTTAAAGACAAGTTCTTAACCATCCTCTTAGAGATATAATCAAAATCTCTGTATGTGTATTCACAGGGTTTCAAGTATTTTTGTTATTCAATGTAATCAGGGGCTGTAGAAGGTTTAAAAGGATTTCTTCAAAAATAGATGGCAACTGCATGACATGTTATGGATGGTTAATGTTATGGGTATATCAATAAAATACTGTAGAAATGGCTTTGAACAATAACAACAAAGAACTACTGATTACGCAGCCTCTTTAACAATCAGTTAGCATTGATTAAAAATGTATTCAACAGGCAGAAATAATTTCCTTAAAATATTTTCACCTCAGTATAAATTCATAAGTGCCATTGTATCTGCTTTTTGCATGAACTGAATCAAGTGGGCATTGGAATGTCATATCTGGTTCTGATTTTACTGCCACAACTGATGGTGGTGGTGATGATGATGGTGATACGGTAATCCCATGGCTAAAATAAGTTCTAATCCTTTTATTATTATTTTTCAAAAAGGGAATATTGCTGTTTTAAAAAGAAAATCAGTGGGAAGCAGCCTTCCTTACTCCAAATGATGCTGTTACATATGACCTCTCAACCTCAGCCCACTCATGATTACCTCTGGTTCATTTAAAAAAAGAAAACCAGAGCAGCTCTGCTGGCTATGATCAAGATACTGCATCTTGTTTCTATAGAAACCAGAGAGTTGTCTCTAGGAAGACTACAAACAAGATTTGAAGGCTATAACCCTTTATAATTGATTGGAGAGCCACCGCCAAGTATGTACCGAACAGTCAACCTATAGCCTTCTCAGTGTCTTGCACTGGAATTGACAGACAACATGGCTGAAACAGCTGGGAATTTTGAGAGTTGTAGTCCAAGATGTTCGGGAGTTTTAGGGAAGCCTGATATAAACAGCACTGAACTAGAACATGTTTCCATATCTCAGTAAATTTCAAATAGTTGGGCTTCAAGAATTGTCAGCCACCTCCATGCTTTCCAGGCAGTTCTGGGAATTGAAATCCACTCCTTTGGAAACACTCATTTGAGCATATAGAATGTAGCACACCTACCCACTTGGGGGGTGGGGGTGGAGGACATGATGATAATATGACAAATGACAAGAAACATTCCACTCCAAATCAGAAATTCTAAATCTTCATTATCCACCTGAGTGTTTTATTTAAAATAAATAAAGATCCAGTGAAGAAATAGTCCAGACTATCTCTTCAAGGTTAGTTTAACTAACTATTTAAGTGCACATTTTTTTAACGTCATGGGATTGTTGTTACTATTTTTCCTCCTCTTTTATTGAACAACCCTATGACCATTTTTTTCAATGGGAGTGTCACAACAGGAAACAACTATTTCTGGATTATTTTAAAAAAATTGAAATCTAATAAATTGACTGTGTACATGTATCAGCGGCTTCCTTAAGCTTGGTGTAAGAATGTAAATTGGTATAAAAGATACAGAGGGACACTTTTACAGGTAGAATCAAATGAAAAGCAGAATGTCTAAAAGAAGGTAGTTATCAAAAATTGAAACAGCATTTGAACAGGGGATATTGGTAGAAGGACTGTTCCAATCCTCTTTTAATACATAAATGGATAAATTAGTTCTAAAGTGCCCTTTAAATTCCAAAGATCTACCTATATTAGCCTGCAAGTTTAAAACCAGCCAGAGATATTTCTTTCACACTCTATTATAAGTTGTATTTGAAAAGGATCTGTGAAAGATCCTTGTAAAGGATCACTTCTGTGTTTCAAAGTTTTTGCCCTAATAATAACCCAGGGACAAACTTATTTGAATATTTGCTTTAGAAATTTCAACACTCTATGACCATAATTGTGATTAGAATTCCCCTTGCTAAACAAGATTATTGTTAAGTGACTCATAACTGAATTTTTTACCTTTTGTGCCATGGTTGTTAAGATTCTCAGTCATTCAGGTCATGTTTGTACTAAAGGCGTTTTTTCAAGTGGGTTTTTGTCTTAAAAGAAAAACCAGAAAGTCCAGTTGCCTCTTGAAAAAGCACCTTTGGAAGATGTTTGTTAAGCAAATCACTGTAGTTGTTAAGTGAATCATACACATCATAAGCAACTCTAGCTTCCCCCTTTGATTTTGCTTGTTGGAAGCCAACTGGGAAAATCAAAAATGATGATCACATGACCTTGTAAATACACGCTGGTGCCAAGCACCCAAATTTTGATCACATGAATATGGGGATGCTACAACAGTCATATGTGTGAGGACTGGTTATAAGACACTTTTTTTCAATGCCATTGTAACTTCAAATAATTGCTAAATGAATGGTCGTAAATCAGGGAATACCTGTAGTTTGCCTTTAATTGTCCTCAGGTTACCTTCAGCATTTTGTAAAAAATCTGATTATATAAAAAATAATAATCTGAATGTAGGGAGGATAATTGTGCCAAGAAGAATGGAACAGAAATCCCACCAAGGCTCCGTCAAACTGCAATATGATTCCAACTATGCAAATTTAGCAAAATGAATCAGTGTAAAACCAAAGAGATCATGTAGCTTGTATGAGAAAGTATTCAAAAATTAATTGTTGGCCCTTAAGGATTATGATGTACTAATGTTTAGTTCTTCGATTTCTACATAGAATTTTATATTCAGTTCTGTGTAGTGGTGTTTTTTTTTTAATTTACATTGCAAGTTGTAATCTTGTGGACATGATCTAAGAGCAATTCACATCATAGTTCCATTATATAGCCCACTCTATTTAGATGCTTGTTATTTATTATTCAGTCATCACATTTCTATGCACTCCCCATCTCATCAAAGGCAACTCTGGGCAGTGCACAATAATCCAATACAACATATTAATATATATATAAACCTACATATAAAAACAATTGTATAAATACAGAAAAATCAGTATTAAAAATTACATTTTTACTCAAATTGAAATATGCAAACCCAGGCATGAAGAGACTGTGTGTATCCATCTCAGTAGCAGAGCCATCTGAACATGTGTCTGGTTCTATGGACTCTCCAGGACTGGTGACATAATCAGATCCTGAGAGACTTCTCGAATATTAAAAGGAATGGAGATAATCTAACTTTGGGCGAGGTAGTATGGTTCCACAAGGTAGATGCCATAGTGGAGAAGGCTTATGAAATTGTGAATTTCAGGATTGCCTTAAGCTGCTATTTTAAACATTGGTAGCTTTGTGCAATTGTATAAGAGCTGTAGTGGCGCAGTGGTTAGAATGCAGTACTGCAGGTTACTTCTGCTGACTGCCATCTGACTGAAGATCAGCAGTTTGATTCTCACCAGCTGAAGATTAACTGAGCCTTACGTCTTTCCGAGGTCAATAAAATGAGAAACCAAATTGTTGGGGCAATGGGCTGACTTTGTAAACCGCTTAGAGTGGGCTGTAAAACACTGTGAAGCGGGATATAAATCTAGGTGCTATTGCTATTCGTGTTTGATGTTTTCCTTAGGGAAAAAAAAAAAGATAAAACCAGGTCATTGTAAAATGTATACAAGGATACAAGATATGGATTTAAATAAAAATGCTACAATCAAAAAGGTCTTATTTTACATTGCTTAAAATTCATCCAAAGGTAGAGATTGAAAATTGCAAAAAATTACCCATCAATCTAAAAATGTTGCAAAATGCGGTCATACTTTCTTTTTTTTCAACCCAAGCCATATTTAATTGAAAGCAAATTCATTAGGTTCAACAAATGTACTTTGTATCAGTTTTTCTTTCTTTTCAGATTTCGTTTTCTCTTTGACCACCTTGCCGAAATTGTGCTGTTTCCTTCTAAAATGATTCATTGCTTTTTATAAGGTCATTATGGCACAATGTAGCTTCAAATAATATTTCATCTCATCAGTTGGGAGTGCAATACCATATATGGTGTGTGTGTGTCTCACAGGATAGATTATAATTTTATCTTGGCAACATAAAAAGTGCTCTGTTCTTTGATTAATATGATTAATATTCCTGTCCCTAAGTTTCACTGTCTAGGAAGCTTTGGAATTCAAGGTAAGTATGAGAAAGAATTATTTATTAGCTCCTTATGTTCAGCAGGCAATTATCTCAAGGGAGTTTCCCTATAGCAGGATTGTCCTAGTTATGATTTATAGCCCATGAAGTCTCCTTTTTATGCTTCCAGTAGTCAAGCAAATAATAAGGTATCCTTGTAGGCTTCTTGTGAAGGATCCATGGGTGCCTTCAAAATATAGCCCTGTCCAGCTTAGTTTTCACTAACCGTTTGTTCTTGGTAGCCACACAAGTTGCAGAATCAGAACTGGTGAGCTTATAGTAGGCTAGCATATATTTACAGAAGGAAATTATTTGTTTTAACAAAACATAAGTTGATCAAGACTAATGCCTACTATGTTTTAAAATTTAAGTAGTCCTCAATTTACAAAAATCCATTTAATGACCATTTGAAGTTATAGGATTTAGAGGTGTATGAGGATGTAAAGTCACCACTAGGTGAGTGTGCAATAGGTTGTAAATAACTGTATAAGATAAAGATTGCTATGGACGGGACCATTACCCATAAAGCAAGATTAATTGCTCAAGAATTTGCTCAGTCAGATAAGGACTATGATGAATGACCATTGCAGCATCCCCACAATCATGTGATTACATTCAGATGTTTGACAACTGACTCACACTCATGATGGTTGCAGGGTTCTGGAGTCATGTTATCCCATTTTGCAAATTTCTAACAAGCAAAGTCAATGGGGAAATAAGATTCACTTAATAAACATGTCGTACAATGGAGCAAAACTCACTTAATCAATTTCTTACTTAGCAAAATAAATTTTGGGCAAATTGTGGACCTGAGTTTAGGATTACCGTACTAATCGGTACCTAAAAGAATCATTTCTGATTAGAGTTCAATTAGTAGTCACAAGACATGGGACCTACTCTGTTAGGCAAGCCATTCATTCATGCATTTATTCATGGAAGATCTAGTAGTACTTTGAGCCATTCAGATAATCCCCTTCATAGTTTTATAGGCCCTAATAACATTATTCAGGTATATTTTTCAGAGATGTTTTGATTGGTAATTTTGATAGTGAGGTCCTATATTAGCAATGAGATTTGTTGTTAATAGCTGATGTTTTGATTGATCATCTGTACTGCTTTCAGGGAAGGAAAAACAGAAGATAGTCATAGTCGCTCTTCTAATATCGTAAATATAATTTTCTTTCTGCAATCTTTCTGAATATTCTTACATAAATGACCTTGAAATGACTATATACTGATGATTTTACTGAATTGGTTGCCAAATGCAAACTCTCCTTTACTAATTGTACCCATTTGG
This sequence comes from Laticauda laticaudata, assembly GCA_004320025.1. Lineage (NCBI taxonomy): Eukaryota > Metazoa > Chordata > Lepidosauria > Squamata > Elapidae > Laticauda > Laticauda laticaudata. The sequence continues at coordinate 7,452 of BHFT01012123.1, forward strand.
CTGGCCAAAAAAATTACAATCTGTTATTCTTGGAAACGGTAGCTCACCTTTGGCAATGTCTGCTGCATTTGGAAATGATGTGTATTCCATACTTGGAGGAATGAGGAATGTGACAGCATCAGCAACTACCAATTTATGATATCTAAAAGTGAAAATAGCATGTGTTTTCTGAGGATTTGGGGAAAGTATATTGTGAAAAGACCAGCTCCAAAACATTTTTGGCAGGAGCACTGGCAGAACATCTGAAAAGAATGATTTGGCTTGACTTGCTTGTTGTCACATATACTTAATATAAAGTGAATATACCTTTGGGTGAGTCTATCAAAATGTTATTGGTCACAGAATGATTGATTGGTTGTAAACTCTGAGCTTTGTGTTGTGACCTTTTTAGGCCAACCCTACCCTTCAACTTATCTAACTTCCTATAACAAAAAAAAATGTTCTACATCAAAAATTATATTCAAAACAGTGTTTATACTAACATAGCAGAATGATTCTTCCCAGTATGGAACTATTCTACATCTGTATTCTAGTGTCTGTTTCCTCTAGAACTAGGTAGAAATGGGTTTTCAAAATTCTCCACCCTTTCTGCAGGCAGAGAAAAAATGCTGGATCTCTTCAGGAAATGAAGAAAATTCCCAACATATGCTAGGGGACAGAGTTCAGTATTTGGATATTATTATATATTGTTTTCTTTATGGGCTGGTTTGTTCATTTCTTGCTAGATGGAAGAAGGAAATGACATCAAGTAATCTTATGAGAACTTCCATGAGAGACAACAGGAAAACAAAAACAAACAAACAAAAAAACCCCTTTGAACAGAGCAAGGTTGTCTATAACAATTTTCCTAAGGTACCTCAGAAAAGATAGGTTGTCCTGCAAGGGAGAAAGGCTTCATTTTGAGGATCAGGTATGAAACAAAGAGAAAGAAAAAGAAAGGGGGGGGGAGGAAGGAAGGAAGGAAGGAAGGAAGGAAGGAAGGAAGGAAGGAAGGAAGGAAGGAAGGAAGGAAGGAGAGATGCTAGACTCTGAAAAAGTTTGAAAACCCTTATTCTAAAGCTATAACAAGCTATAACATCCTTCAAAATGCTTTGAGAAATAAAAAGAAATTTTGGTACCTTTTGGTAGGGAGTTACAATACCATCACAGACAGAGGGTGTTCTTTCCATTGCTCTTTTTAATACTTGGGTTAACAATTCCGTTTTTCTGTGAAGACTTGTTTTGTTTTTTTTAAAAAAATGTTATTCTCTACTGTGGGCAAAAAGATCCTGTGCAACACTTGTAAAAAAAATTAAGCACAAATTAAGTCAAATGTTAAAGTGAAACTGAACATTCATGTGGAAATTTTAGGTAAGAATTTTTCAAGATGAATCGAACCTGTGTGATCTGCTAATTCTCTCAAAGTACTTTCCAAGGAATATATCTCAGATGATGGGTTCTAAGATAATATTTTTTTAGATGTGGCAATAAACCTCAAGATATTCCCTCAAAAGAAATATTACTGACCCATAGTTACCCATGGATCAGCTGTTTTGTCTCTTTATCATCCTTGAAATCATTTTTAGCCTTTTCTCCCATGAAGTCTGATTACCAGTTCAGCTGAGTATGTATTAAACGTTAGCTATGCTCTCACATTATATGTCTTTTTATTTCTGTAAGGTGATAAACTAAAAGCTAAGTATGTAACAAAGAATTACTTATTTTATCCATGATGGCTTAAACTAGGGGAAACATGACAAATTTTGAAAGGAAAAGGAGTGAGAGGAAAATCTATTTTAACAAGAGTTAAAAAGTAAAATAAAAAAATATTACATAAGATAGAAAACAATTAACAGGCTCCTAATTCTGAATTGAATATGGACTTAGGTTATATAGGATATCCCGAAAGATGGAAAATCAGTAATGTAATAAACAGAGTAAATTTTTAAAATTGATTCCTCAAAAAATACCTTTTATAAACAGAGAGAAGCATCATTACTTCTTGGGAAAACTTTGGTAAGGCTGATAATGATGCAAAGGGGGTGGGGGATAGGGGGAGAACTGGCAAAAAATAAAGTGATAAAATTGGGTATGATTAATTTAACAACTGCCCAGTTTTGCAAGTTGTTATCATAAATGGAGGACTATATATTCTTTTTTTGTGTTTGGAACAGATTAATGGTTTTATTTTGTTTCTTAAATAATATGAAACCTATTTACATTTAATTTAATTTATCTTCTCCTGAAACAGTTGCTACCATAGAGGTTTTTGAAGTCTGCAAAGAAAGGATTTAAGGAGTCTGTTTGCAGCCCTGGAAAAACAAAATCCCCTCCCCTCAATGCCACAGTTTTTAAGACAATAAAATATTACCCTCCTTCCCAATTGTCCCTGACCACTCTGTAATAAATTCTGGCACCCTTTCTGGTTGCTTTAAATTATGTAGGCTTGGGGCTTTTTCATCTAAAAATGGCCTAGGCATGCATTTTTTAAAGCAATCAGAAAGAGTGCTACAGTTTATTTTCATTCTCCACACTTGTAAACTGTCTAAAAGCGACTGGTGTTTGTCTTTACCAGTCTCAAAATTCAGACACAGGAGTGTTCCCTCTTGTAACAAGTACAAAAACAATACTGTATAACAGTATCTCTCAATACTAGCAACTTTAAGATGTGTAGACTTCAACAGAAATCCTTGTCACCTGAGAAATCCTGGCAGTTGAAGTCCACACATCTTAAAGCTGTCCAGAAACACTGATGTACAGAATCAGCTCCTGCCTTGTTCTTAATTCAGCCTTTGAACATTGATTTGGTAATTTGAAAGAAATCTTAGCAATTGCCATAAAAAGGAAGGATAAAATGAAAGCTGAAAAGTGCAAAGGAAATAGCTCTCTGGTAATTCAAATCAGGCATCTCCAAACTTGGCAACTTTAAGACTTGTGGACTTCAACTACCAGACTTCCTCAGCTGGCCATTTTGGCTAGGGAATTTTGGGAGTTGAAGTCCACAAGTCTTAAAGTTGCCTGATTTAAATTATCAGTTAAATGTTCTATGGGAAAATTGGGAAAGCAGATGAGCCAACAGTTTGCAACAGGAAGAAAATACCCCCACACATGCATTCTACCAAATCCATTTTGAAAGCAGAAACAAAATCATTCATTTTAGATGCATTTCTTTTGAATTAGAAAAGTCAAATGGGTAATATTGTACATCACCAAGCTAATTTGAAGTGCCTTCAATATAGAGAATTTCTTAGTGCTTCCTGTCTTTGTTCTCTATGAAACGGTCAATTAATCAGCAAGAAAACTGTGGTGTGAAACAAAACATGGTTTCAATAAATGCAGAATTCATCACAAGTAATATGAGATATTTGTTTTACACTTAGGTACCTTAGGAAAATTCTGTAAATATCATACCTTAAGATCATATGCAATATTGGTACTTACTTCGGATGTTGATTCTAAGTTTTATAGAAGTAAAAATGAAGTTTTATATCCCTGGAATTTAACACTAGGGAAATTAAAGTTACATCCTGAAACTCTGGTGTATGTTAGATACAGAAAAATACTGGCTATTTATATGTGAATATAATATGATCCATTCCGGAGAGAAGTGTTACCAGCTATTCAAGAAATTGTGAGTTGCTGTTCTCATATAAAAGGGATATCCCAGAGCCAGGCTCCAAGATAAAATTGTGTAAATAGAATGACGGGGTTGAAGTGCTAAAACAGATTTTTTGTTAAGTAGGCAGAGGAACAATGTGAAAATAATAGTATTTTCCATCTCCTTTCCCAGCTGTGCTGTCCTCCTGAATTTGCCAATTCGCCATGGTCAACTCACTGCAGACAGCTCACCATGGCCAACTCGCCACAGCCAACTCACCCCAATACAATTGACTCACTGCAGGACAATTCAACAATTTTATTTATTTTTTTGAAATAATTTAAAAATATTTTAATTTTTGTCATTCACATTTCATTTGTCCCTCCTTTGCATCCTTTCTTTAATGATTCTATTCCACCATTTTTTTGATAACATGTAACTTTTGTCCAGTAGCAAGTTGTCTTGTGGTGATTGGGTTGTGGCCAATTGTTCTGTGGTGAGTTGGCCATGGCAAGTTGGCTGTGGCAAGTTGGCCATGGTGAGCTGGCTGTGGTGAGTTGTTCTAGACCCCCTCAACCATCTATAAAAAAAAAATGTTTTCCCTTTGTTTAGTTCCCTCTGTCTTTTAAAACAGCTATCCAACAATTGTTGCAATAAGTGTGGTTCCTCCTCTTAAGTGTTGTGCTTGGGACTTCTGAATTTTCCACAACGCTCCCATCTGTTTGCCACAAGGTTATGCATAGATACCTTAAACAGGGACTGAAAATGCACTCATGCCAGGCATTTATATTAGTCTTGATGCATTCCAGAACTTTGCCTTCAAAAATAAAACTCCATACTCAAAAGTAGAAAATCTGTTCCATGTGTAGCACATAGAGAATAGATAATGAGGTTCCTTGCTTCCTTGCTGGCTGTTGTCTAAGGAATTGGGTAGGGGTCAGAGGTGCTATTCAGCAGGTTCTGACCAATTCTGGAGAATCGGTAGTAGAAATTTTGAGTAGTTCGGGGAACCAGCAAATACCCCCCATAACTAGAGATTTTACAGTATCCTTCCCCTTCCATGCCCACCAAGCCACGCCCACAGAACCGGTAGTAAAAAAAATTGAATCCCACCACTGGTAGGGGTCTTCCGAAAGCAATTCTTCATGTTCCAGAAGTTGAGGAATAATAGCCCACTCAGTCACAATTTGGCATTATCATTTACAAAATATTCACAGATGCTTCTCTAGCAAAGGGATTGTGAAACTGTCTGCATGTAGATTTAATGTAGCAGTTCCTAAATGAAGAAACTGATGCTTGTAATGAGAAAGAAAGATAGGATTCACAAACCTGAAATAATATCTACAGTGCAGAGCTTTCTTTGTATTCTGAAAAACACAGCTGATTTGTAGTATTGTAATCCCTTGGATTACTGATCTTTGAGGTTGCAAAGTTTTATGCACATCTTTGCATGGAAGAGCCCACATTCTGCTGTTGTTCATCACATTTATCATTTTTATTGATTGTATTACATTTTTGCTGCTGTTGTTGTAGTTGTTGTTTTGGGCTGCCAGAGTCTTTGGGAGTTTGGCAGAAGACAAGTTAAATAATAAGATTCGCTACATAGTCAGCCAGATATTTTAGACTGGATTTGTCATTTTATCTACCTATCGAATCCTTTCAAAGGACCTAGGTGGTGGTGGTTGTTTGATGGTATCAAAGTTAAATTTTAATGTGATTTAATTCATTTTAGGATAATAGTTTATGCTTAGTGCTAATCTTTGAATTATCCTCCAGCATATTAAACCTTGCTTAATACTGTATTTTGACATTATGAGTAAACTTACAAAAACAGTTAAGTTACCTGCATAATCCTTTGATTTAGGTTGAGGCTTTGTGTTTAGTAATAGCTTTAGAATTGTAATGTAGGATTTCTTTATGTGTGTTGCTTAGTATGAGAAGTCATACACAAGGAATTCCTAGAATGAATTTAGGGTTATGATTACACTTCATTGAGACTTTAGGAATCTCAAGAGCTATCAGGTTTAGAATTATAGGATTTTGCTTTGGGGTGAAGCTTTTTGTTTAAAGGGTGATGGCCTTGATCCTATATTTTGCACCAAGCAGTTTGAAATTCAATCAGTTTTGTAGTATATGAATCTCAGCTGGTATCCTTATTCACTTTCAAGTATATGCTCTATAAATACAGTATAAGAATTCTAAACATCTGTGTCTACTTAATGCATTTGGAGGATTTTTTCTCATGCACATAGAAGAGACAATAGAGATGATAGATAGAGAGATAGACAGAGAGAGATATCTAGATAGGTAGGTGGGTAGGCAGACAGATGACTGACAGATAGGTAGATAGATTAGATAGGTAGGTAGGTAGGAGTAGGGATAGATGATAGGTAGGTGATAGATAGATAGATAGATAGATAGATAGATAGATAGATAGATGATAGATANATAGATAGATAGATAGATAGATAGATAGATAGATAGATAGATAGATAGATGACAGGTAGGTAGGTAGGTAAGTAGGTAGGCAGACAGGCAGATAAAAAAGTAGATAAGTGATAGAGACAGGGATCTACAAATAATTAGAATAATTGGAGAATAAAATATGCTAATTTTATGTATAGCATGATATTTTGACATTATTGAGTTTTTCTATATAGGAAGAGAGCAAGGGCTTTTGATCTAGTAACATGCAATATTATTCAAGACCTATTCAGTACTGAAAATGAACTCTCTCTCACCCTTCCCTTTTTTTTCAGAAATAGATCATCATCACATTTACCCATTTTCATCTCTCCAAATTGTATGACTCTGGATAGAATGAAATTAATAAAAAGTGTCACAAATGTATGGAGCTTGACCAGAAATGCCTTCTAAAAGAACCTTCTCTTTGAAGGAGTATATAGTCAATAATAAATCAAAATGCTAGAAGGATATATGAAGCACCTGCATTTTCATTTTATGGGAAATCAGAGCTTTTTTATTTAAATGAAGTAGCTGATTTAAAGCCAGCATGTAAAATTTTAAATGACAGTTAAGGCAACTTATCCTCAGGGGAAATTTGGATGCACTGAAGTACATTATCAGTTTTTGTACCGGGATTTTTTTTCCCACATAAAGCTGTTCCAATTTAAGGGTTTCTTTGAAGACTGGAATTAAATGTTACATTCAGTTATACATTGTGGAAAGATACTGGTTTAATATGAGTCAAACCCCAATGGTTAGCAAAGATAAGCATTCTCATAATCATTCATGAATTTAGGCAAGCTATGAAAATTAAAGCAGCATTATTTCACTAATAAACCTTGCAAACCAGGTAGATTTTATTATTAAATTGGATTAAGGACAGAATTGGTGTTGAACCACAAGTTCCACCTGGTTCTGTGAAGGAAAAGCTAAAAAAATCCAGCTTTCTGATTTCATATTAAAGCCTAAAGCCCTACCCCACCTCAAAAACTCTCAGTTGCTGAAGCAGATAATCTTAATAACCAGCACTTCCATGCATTACAAAAGTGCTCTCACTAACTGCCAAAGACAAGATTTTGGAGGCTTATTTTCTAGCAAGGCTTTCTGTAGCAGCAGCTATTATCTAAAAACTGGTAGAAACCTTCACATGTTCCCATAAAAAAAATTGATTTTTAAGGAGAATACTTATTTTAACAAGATAAATCATTTGATTCTATTATTATTCATAATCAGCTTCTGGTAGCTAATTTCTTCAAGAGCTTTCAAGCCATTTATATACAATTCTTTCCTTATCAGACCACAAACAAGCATGGTGGACTGTCAATTGTTTTGGGACCTGTGGTGATTTCTGAACCATGTTCTAAGAAATTTTGTTTTGTTTTTAGCCTGGAGAAAACAGAAAATTGCTTCTTATTTCTTAGGGGTATTTTGGTAGCACATGAAGCTTTGCCTCTTAAATATTTGGGCAAATCTCTTCCCAGATCTTTGGTGTGACACCAGGAAGGCCGTATGAAGTTTTCTTTGTCCTTTCCAAAAGGATGTTGGCCCTCAGTCCTGATCTGATGTATCCCCAGGATGTATCCCCTTAAAAGAAGAATATTTGAAAACAAACAAGCATGTCCTTGGCACATCTGATCCTAAGTATGTTTTAAATCCGTAACTCCAGTCCACTGTACCAACGTTGGTTTCCTCAGCTGCCTTCAGAATTAAAATAGTAAATACAGAATCAGAGGTTTAAAGCAATACTTGGAACCAATTCTTATTTATGTGTTGCATTTTTGCCTAGAATTATAATCACAATTTCCAAATGTTGTAGCCAAATATCATGCTACTAATAATCACCACCCAGAGCCCCCTTATCACCAGTTAAGATCGCCAGTTAAGAAGTTTGATACGTTAAGTAAAAATAAATAAATTATAGGAACTGATATCCAGTCTCCAGAAAAAAAAAACAACTTGGGAGGTTACAGAGAGAAATTGCGATAATCCTTCACCAGACCTATGGGGAGGACTGTTTAGATCAGGGGTCTCTAACCTTGACAATTTTAAGCCTGGTGGACTTTGCTGGCTGGGGAATTCTGGATGTTGAAGTCCTCCAGCTTAAAGTGGCCAAGGTTCAAGCTCCCTGCTTTAGATGGCAGCAATGGCTGGTCTCCTACCAACTGACTGTATTACTGCTGAGAAATACCTTTAAACTATTTTCTCATAGAAGCTGGTGTTTTCTTGGATTTAGAAAAGCTAATAAGAACAAGTATATTTGAAGCACATTATCTTGCCAGAGGAAAAAAAGATAAGGGATCTAACATCCTTCCTGAAAAAGAGATGGGTTTGGAGAAATCTCCATTGGAGTTGGTAGTAAGAGTTGGTTTCCAGGTGACTACCAAACACAACCAGTTTCGACAGCTGATGCAGCAAGCCAAAGACGATCTTCAACACAGGGTAAACATTTTCACATATGTACACACAGACATAGATAGATACATTCTGAGAGAGGAAGGGAGGGAGGGAGTTATCTTTACCCCTTCCAAAAGGAAAAGATACAAAGTCAGATTTTGCTGGAAACTCAACAGAATGTGAAGATTATAATTTGTTCTCATAGCAAGCCAGAGAGAAAACAACAGTGTACAGTGTCCTCCTTCACAGACTTTGCCTGTATTCAGTATAAAAGTCACTTATTTCTGTCATCCACTTCTTGCCTCCTCTTTTGTCCCTTTGAATAAAATCTTCCATTTTTCCTTCAGCCTTCACTCAAGAATGACATTCTGGGTCTAATCCTCTCATAGGTCATACTGTAAGTCTCCAATCGATCCAACTTCTTGTTTATCTTCCATTTATCCCTTAGATCTTTGCCGGTAGTGATGAATTAAGACAGCAGGAAGGAAAAACAGTTTCAGAAAACTTTGAAGATTTGTGCTCCCTCCCTTTCCCAGCAATTTTTTAAACCTCATTTTTAATGGGGATTCAGAAGGAACTCCAGGAACTAGCCTGATACATGGAGGATTAACTCATTGACTCCCATTCAAATGTAAAACTCAAAGGAAAGGAAAAGATAGTTGCAAAATCTGTCACATCTCATTTGCACTAAGAGAAAGTATAACTGACAAGCAAGGCAATTAAAAATTAGATTATATTTAGTTGACTCCGACAGAGCTTTCTGTATGACACAAAGGTGAAGGATAAATTCTCCGCGTAATAGGGCAAGGTATACACATGTACATACCCATAATGCTCTTCTCTTTCAGGTTATGCAGGACCATGCAAAGTGCAGATGAAGTATGAGAACCAATAAGCCAATGAAAATGAAGGCATGAAATAAGAAAAAAATAAAAGGAAAGATTCATTAATGTCTTTTATACCTACACTTTTCACATAACTTTCTGTTCTAAAGCCCCTGTCACACAACACCAAAGGATGGAAAGAGGATGTAAAACGGAGAGAAACATTTGCCATCCGTTGGTTAACGCGATGCATCCGTTCTGTACTCAC
>BHFT01012125.1:0-11231 GCA_004320025.1 Laticauda laticaudata
GTTGCTACAACTTTAAAAGCACTACAATGACGTGGGATAATACCCGAAGGAAGCTGAACAACACACATGTAAGTACCTGCGAAAACTTACAAAAACGTGTGTGTGTGTGTGTGTATTTGTTTTCCTAAGTTTTTGCAGGTACTTACGCGTATGCTGTTCAGCTTCCTTCGGGTATTATCCCACGTCATTGTCGTTGTGTTTTTAAAGTTGTAGCAACTTTTTGGCAGAATCTCATCTGCCATCATCAGGCTTCTGTATTGTGTTCCTCTGTGTCACTTGGGGGAAAATCAGGTCTTCAGTGCAATTCAGAAGGCTAGGTTGGTAGAGGCCTGCCAAATTTCAAGTGGTAGAGTGTTCTGCAAGGCAGGGATAGCTATGGAAAAGGCACACTGCTTAATACCCATAAGATGGTAATGGTTAAAGGAAGGGATTCAGAACATGTTCACACTATATGATATGTTAGGATGGGTAGATGTCCTTAGGAAAGGCAGTCCTGGAAATAATGTGGCTCTGTGACATACAGAACTTTATGTGATGACCAGCACCTTGCATCCTGAAAGAAACTACAAGCCAGTGCATCTCACCTAACAGTGCACATGAGTAAACCCATCACAATACATGACACCACATTATGAATCAGAATCCTATGCATCCTGACTTGGCATTTTGATCAGTGAGTTTAACAGCTTAATGTTTAAGATTAGTAAATATAAGAATTTTTCAATCCCTTGTTGTCAGGGAATTGCACAGCCGGTGTCCAAACAGAGATGCTAACAAGAACTTGTGATTTTATATAAATAAATATATTTACAGTAAAAAAGAGAGACAAACAGCAGCATAGTCAGGTAAATCAATACAGCAGGAACATCATCAGGTAAATCACAGGGCAAAAAGGTGGGAAATAACAAAACTCCATTACTCTCATAGCAACTAATTGCAACTCAATTCCCTCATGCAGTGGCCAGCTCTCTTTATCCAGTTAGCTCTCTTTAACAATTATAAGTGTGTGTTCTTACTCATTGTCCAACCTTTCACTGCTCCAGCTATTAAATTTTAAGTATCTTAACACTCCTCCAATTTATAGCTGGACAGCATTTAAACCAAATTGTTTCACAAGATCCTTGTGTTTCTATACACCCAATGGTTTTGTCATGAGATCAAGCAAATGATCTTCTGATGGACAATAAATTAGGTCTATTACATTTTCTTTCACTGCTTCTCTGACAATACAATACTTTATATCAACATGTTTGCTTCTGTTTTTTTACTCTCTTACCTATTTCCATCCATGTGTACATGCTGTGCTATCTTCAAACACTGGTATAGCTCCTTTCACTTCAATATCCAACACTTCAAATCCTTCAACAATAAGTATATTTTCTTCTTTTGACTTAGAACATACCCTCCTTAAAGTTTCTTTATTTCTGTTTCTAAATAGTTCTTTATTTCTCCTAGACACTTTACATTTATTTGTTCTGCCAAATTCATTTCGAGGCCCACAAAAAATACCACGTATCTTCATCTCATCAACTTTGAATCCCTCTGAAGGAGCATCTTGTTTGCTCTTTCAGACCTCCCTGGAATAAACTATTCATGTTTCACTCTGGGATCTCATTTTCTAAACATTATCCTGGATATTTGTTCAGTGTGCCTGTGTGAATGCTTACCCACTGGAGACCTCTGACTAACAGGCATTAAAATATCAGTATTGGCATATACTTTTTCCTAATTCTCATGTTTTGAAAATTTTGCAGAATGTGAAATAATACATTTTTGTGTCCATCTGTAAACCTATATGCCTTTGATCTTGACTGATAACCTATAAATTTCAATATCCTTGCCTTTGGCTCTTCTTTCTTTCTAATTGTTTTGGGAACGTGCACCAATGCTTTGCAGTCAAAGATTCTTAAATGTGCTAAAATTGGTTGTTTTCCATACAACATATAATATGAGTTTCCATCAACTGCTAAGCTCCACAGTCTATTGATCAAATAATTAGAAGTTAAAATTACCTCATTCCAATATAGTTTAGTCATTTCTGTATCTGCTCGCAGTGCATCCTTCATAATCTGTGACACACCATTCCTATATTCAGTAACTCCATTCTCTGCTGAAGTATAGGGGTTTGTTCTTATTTTTTATGTTTTATTAGATTTTTATTTTTAAATATCAATTTCAATACATGAACAGTGTGATATAATACAATTTGATACAAATATCAGTAATGATAATCATAACAGTTGGACTAGATATCTCATTCACTTCCTCCTCCCTCCCCCCCTCTCTTTCTTTCTTTTTTCTTTTTCTTTCTGTCCCTTCCTTCCATCTCCACCTCTTTCTTTGTCTATCCCTTTTCTTCCTTTCTCTTTCCCTCCCTGAATTGCGTGTTGCGAGGGGCCCACCTTCACTCTTCTGCCACCTCCTTGCCTCTTATCACCCCCTGCCATTCCCTTGCCTCTTATTGCCTCCCTAAGTCATCCCACCGCCCCCAAGGGGCGGTACGACCCACTTTGGGAATCACTGATTTAAATAGTCCAGGAAGCTTCTGCAAGACAAAGATCACTTTGTTTTACTTAAAAGTCTTCCTTATTCTCATAATAGAGTCTCCAGTAATCATACAGTAAGTAGTTATAGAACAGTAAGTGTTACCACAGTCCTCCATATGAATGTTGTTTATTCCTCTTATCAAAAGGTATTTCTAAACTTGTAGGGGTCTGGTATATTCCATTCAGATGGCTCCCTCAGTTAGGTATCAGCATTGTTTCAAGTCTTGTAATTTTAATTAATCCAAATTTAATTAAATTTATGGAAGCAAAGTCAACTATTCAAATAGATTCAAGTAGATAGTCCAGCATTTTATAATGCCTTCCAAAACAATGCCTGACCAATTTAAAAGTCCAATTTTCTGTGTTTTAAAAGTTCTTTAGCTTTTCTCCCAAGGTTCCTTTTCTGTTGTGGTCTGCCAGCAGCCTGCAAAGACAGCAATAGAATCAGACAGTGGGGAAGAACATGGGCAAGTCTGGGAGTCCGGGGTGGAGTTGGACAATGGTCCTGCATCCTATACAGAGATGGCGCCAGGGCCATCTGGGAGTTATGTGCTGACTCCGGAGCCTCCAGAACCTGACAGCAGTGAGGCAGAGGAGCAAGAGGAGACTATTCCCAGTGCACATGTGCGGAGAGCTGCCAGAAGGCAAGAGCAGTTAAGACAAAAGGTCCTAAGAGGTCTGTAGGGGGTGTGCATAAGTGCATCAATGTGCCTACTGTCCCTGTTCTGTTGTTTATTTTTATTTTTCTTATATGTATCCATTTCATGTATTCATAACTATGTTTATACATAGTTATCTTATAATCGCTTGACAAATAAATAAATTAAAGAAAATAATAAATAAAATAAGATAAAATAAAATAAAAATAAAAAGGAGCAACTCAAGAGTTAGACTTGGAGATGATTGCCCCTCCCATAAGATATAAAGGAAATGGAAAGGGACAGGAACCTTTGCAGAAAGCAACATTGTTCACTTTGGTTGGTTTGGAACCTGAAAGCTCTGTGGTGAATTTGTGCTCCATTTGGTTTTGAAAGACTAATTGGTACTTTAGTCGTTGGCAGTACTTCAAGGAGGTTAAAGGTGTGTTCTTATCAGACTTCTCCCAAAGAACTTTGGTAGACTTCCATGAGACTATTTAGCAGATTTCCATGGGACTACTACAGTTTGAGACTCGTTACGGACTATGAATGATGATAATTCACAGCCATTGAACTAAAATAAGAGGGTTTTGCATTTAACATGTGTTTGTTGATGTCTCAGGAAGGTTTGGTCAGAACATTTTCAGGTTTAGGATTTTTCTCTATATGGTACTTCACCACTTTAAAAGATAGTTCTAAGAGTCTCTTTTCCTGGATTTTTTTCTTTAAATAAAAAGGCATATTCTCACCCAGTTCTAATCACTGTTCATCTGCACCATTCCTGCACATTTGTTTGTTGCCTTGACTATCCCAACTTCATGGCAGCTATGATGGCTGCCTCTTCTCCTTGAGGGAGAGGGAAGAAGCCCTGAGTCCAGCAGGACAGTTGCTACTCTTCGCAAACTCTTTTCCTCACCATCCCTACAGAGTGGCTTTAGCTTCTTTCAGAACCCTCCAACAGGGAGAACTCAGCATGGGAGCTCAGAGACCCGCTCCTCATGTCTGATAGTGCCAGAAGACCCAGGGGTTGGTTGTTCTATGGGTTATACCAGGGGTCCTCAAATTGGTTTTGGGTGGCAGATTGGTTCTGGAGGCCAAAGAGGCCAAAAACGGGATGCATTGAGACGCCGGGAGACCAAAAACAGGCCTATTTTTGGGCAGCAGAATGATTCTGGAGGTCGCGGAGGTCAAAAATAGGCCCGTTTTGGTGCAGCAGAGTGGTACTGGAGGCAAGGAGGCCAAAAATGAAATGCGCGGAGGCCTCAAGAGGCCAAAAATGGGATGCACAAAGGCCTTAGGAGGCCAAAAATAGGCCAATTTTTGGGTGGCAGAATGATTCTAGAGGCTGAGATGGCCAAAAACAGGATGCATGGAGGCCTCGGGAGCAGCAGAGTGGTACTGGAGGCTAAGGAGGCCAAAATCAGAATGCGCGGAGGCCTCAGGAGGCCAAAAACGGGCCGCTTTGCATTTTCTGCAATATTTTAAAGCTTGCATGATCCGGCCTTCTGTATAATAAATGTGCACATTCATTATGCTTTGGTTCATTAGCAAAGATTGTCTGTGCACTGGAACCAGTTTCCTTGTGGTTCAAAACATATAAATAGTTCAGTTTCAAACCTTGTGCACACACCCTATTATTCTTTGTCTGTGCATGAACCCTTGCAAAAATTAACTCATACCCTTCATTCCCTAAGCAAGATACTCAGCAAATTGTGATCTAAATCTGGTACACATAAAACCTTATCAAATGATTTACCAATACATGTTCTGTTCCTTGCCCTTGTACTGAAGAATGATTACCATTTGCTAGGCTTACATATTCCTGGACAACTGGTCCCAGACTGGAAAAAAGTTTTGAATTATTTACAATATGCTCAACTGTCCAACAGCTAAATGTCTTTGTTGTTTTGTTGTTTGCCTTCACCAGATAAATCTGTGAGTTTTTTTTTTTTCTTCGCTTTCTGTGCTTTCTCCTGCTTGAATCTTCTTTTTTTTTAATCCAAATTTTTAATTTTTTAAATATTTACAGTAATTCAATCTTTCATTCATACAGTATGTCAACTGGGTATGTATATCTTTTGCTAACAATTATAATTAATATATTTTCTTAATATAACACTAATCACATTTTCTTTATAAATCATTATCTCTTTATATCTATTATCTTCATAACATTCTTATTTCTTTATATATTCATCTACTCAATTTTAGCTTGTTTTATTTTCCCACCATTGATAAAATAAACCCCATACCATGTAATATTTAGTTTCTTCTTTTCCTTTAATTGCCAGTATTAATCTATTCATCTCTGCACATTCAAATATTTTCTCAATCACTTTTTCCTCTGCCGGTATTTTATCGCTTTTCCAATTCTGAACAAATACAATCTTAGCTGCTGTTAAAACATGAATAATTAAATATATTTCTGCTTTGCTGTAACATTAAGGTACCATCCCTAATAAAAATATTTCAGGTTTCAAATCTATATGTTGATTTATCATTTTTTTCCAACTATGTCCAATATCTTTTCGCTTCTACGCGAAATATGGTAATATATTCCAAGTCTGTGGCACTTCCAGCATTTGGCTGATTTGTCCATAAACATCTTTGCCAGTTTTGCTGGTGCAAGGTGTCACCTATAAAACATCTTATATAAGTTTTCTTTATATGCTGTCGATATTGTTAATTTATAATTTCTTTCCCATAACTTCTGCCATTTATCTAATTCTATAGTATACCCAAAACTTTTCATCCATGCTATCATTGTTTCCTTTACTTGTTCTTCTAATTTGATCTCATAAATAACAGTACTATTTTTTAATCAGCTTATCTTCCGTTCCTGTTCATATTTTACCCAGTTCTGTCAACTCCTTCAGCATCTTTTTCATATCTTGATTGTATTTGTACATATGAATACCATTGCATTATCAACCCCTTGTTCATATACAATTCTTGTTTAGATTTGAGCTCACCCTTTTCATTTACTATATCCTTATATCTAACAATATTTCCCATTTTATGGGATGTGTTCCATCGTTGATAACCAGACTGGAATTTTCTAATAATGTTCTCTTTTTTTCCCATACTAACAATAAAGCATTCCTAATGCATTCCTAATGCTTTATTAACATTAAGCATTTATTAACAATAAAGCGAAAATAACAATGTATTTTACTTCCCCATACCATAGAAATGAATGGCAACCTAATTGCAAATCATCTCCCTCCAATGTCAATGGAGGGAGTATTGAGTATTGAGGGAGTCAATACTCCCTCCAATCTTGTATTTCTTTACATAATCCATTCTTTCATCCAAGTGAGTACCGTGGCCTGGTAATATATTTCCCAGTTAGTTTGCCCAAACCCTCCTCTGATTCTTGCTTCCTGTAACATTTTAAGATTAATTCTTGCTTTCTTCCCTTGCCATATATAGTTCAATAGTATTCTGTTAATATCATCAAAGTATTTTTTCTCCAATTTTATCGGAATTGTTTGAAACAGATACAACATTTCTGGTAATATATTCATCTTAATTGTTGCGATTCTTCCTATTTATGATAGTTGCATATTAGTCCATCTTTCCAGGTCTGTCTTGATTTGTTGTTTCAGTTTATAATCGTTATCTTCCTTGATCATTCCACATCTTGCTGTTAACCGAATCTCCAATTATTTATTTTCTTTGTAAACTGAATATCTAATCTATCTAATCTCTCTTTTCTGCTTCTCTGTCATATTTTTTACCAAAATTTTAGTTTTCCCTTTATTTATTCCTGCCACTTTTCCATATTCTTCTATCTTATTTATCAAATTAAATTATCAATTTAATTCCTGTTTCTAATGGTTCTTCCAGTATAAAAACCAAATCATCTGCAAATGCCTGCAATTTATATTCTTCCTTTTTTGTTTCCAATTCTTTTATTTCCTTATCTTTCCTTAATATTGCTTTTTAGAACTTCTAGTATTAGTACAAATAGTAATGGCAACAAGGGACATCCTTGTCTTGTTCCCTTTTTAATATTTTTTTCAGTCAGTCCTCCATTTACTATCACCTTTGCATATTGTTTATAATATATTGTCTTAATCATTTTATAAACCTTTCCCCAAAATCAATTTCTTCCATTTGTGTCAGCTTAAACTGCCAGTTCACATTGTCAAATGCTCTCTGTGCAACTAAAAAAATAAATGCCATCTGCTTTTCTGGATGCACCTCATAGTATTCCAAAGTGTTCAGTATTATTCTCATATTTTTATTTGTCTCTGAGGTAAGAAGCCATTTTGATCTGGGTGTATAAATTTTTTTAAGAATCTCTTAAATCTCTCTGCCATTATTGAAGCAAATATTTTATAGTCTGAGTTTAACAGTGATATTGGTCTATAGTTTTTAATCTGTTGTAAATCAGAGTCATCTTTCAGTATAAGAGTAATTTTCCACAACTATGTAAAAAAAAGTATATTAATGTAAAGTATAAAAATGTTAACCCCAAAAATACTATGTAATATTATTATAAAGTATATTAATATAAAATAGGAAAAAGGGAGAAACAAAAAGTGAAATTAAGAGATAAAACCAAACAATAAATGAGAAAGCAAAAATAAATTTTCAATTATTCAGTTTTGTCCCATGTAAAATCACCTCTTTCAAAGTTCAATCAGCAATTGTTTCCCCAGCAACAGTTTCTGCAGTGCAAGCTTGCAGGTATTTTCCAAGGAATATCAAAGCAGTTCAGGAGAAAGGGAGTTTGATCTTATACTTTCAAAAATTTCCAAGAGTTACACTGTTTAAGACAAAAATTCTTAGCGTTTCACTCTCTGACTATAAAGAATGTATTCCAATCTTACTCCCATGCCATCAAGGTCATCCACTTCTCCTTTTACCTTCTTATTCTTCTTTTACCTTTAGGTGGCACTGTTGCACTGCTTTCTCTTTTCTCTTTACTATAACAGTCCCTTATTATACAGAATTCTTCAAAATTAATAATTAAATGCAAAAAAGTAAAATAGTAAAGAAAGTAGGAAATAAGATAAATCCCTATGTCTCATCTTGTTCCCCTCAGTTAGTCCATTAAATCCAGTATTTTCAGCCTGGTTTTACAGTTATTGTTCTTTCACAAACTCTTAATTAATGATTTCCTTTCTCAATCTGCACTGGAACCACTTTCCTTGCTTTCTTCCGGGGGTAGGTGGGTTACCCACCTCCACCTTTATTTTGGTACTTCTCTTCGCCATGCTCTTCCCAGGGAGCACTTTCTTTAATTATTTTTAAAAAATATTTATTCTCACCAGTACAATCACACTTTCTTTCCTTTTCTTCTTTCTGTTGGCAACTGCCCTGGCTCTGTAGCGGCTTGCAACGGCCGCTTCCCTTTCCAGCTGGCTGAAGAGCTTATCTCTGGATCTACCAGGGACTTTGTAGTGTCCCTGGGATCTACAGAATATTCTCTTCTTGATTCTCACCCCTCCAAGGTGATTTAGGTCCAATTGGGACCACCAGCTGTTGGGATATCGGCAGCTCTGAGGCAGTCCATCGTACCACCGCAATGTCAGCTCCACCTCTCTGCTTGAATCTTCTTACGGGACAATTTCTCTGTATATGATGAGTAGATCCACATGTAAAGTAGTGTTTTACAATACAGACTCTCTCTCCCACCTTTTTATCTCTCTGGAATGAAGTTCCTTTCTGATTGAATTACAGATTACTATTGCTTCTTTCTAGTTTTTTCTGTTCTTCTTCCAAAAGTCTTTGCCCTTCCTTATTGAGATCTGCTGGAGGATTGCTTACAACTATCCACAAATCCTCTCTCCACAGAAACGTCTCCATGTTTATGCTCCATGAAAGATAATACATCTCTTTAAGATGAGCCACAGAAAATCCTTCACCAATTCCTGTAACAGGTAGCATTGTGTTGTCATTACAGGCCAATCCTCCTCAACCTCCCACAGGTTCACAAAAGAAACTTTTACCTCACAGAAAATTTATGAGCTCTTCAGGGCCCATAACCTGTCAGGGAATTGCACAACCAGTGTCCAAATTGAGTCAGAAACGCTGACAAGAACTTGCAGTTTTATACAAATATTTACAGTAAAAGGCAAACAGGAGCATCATCAGGCAAATCAACACAGTAGGAACATCATCAAGTAAACCATAGAGAACATACAAGGCACACAGGGCAAAAAAGCAGGAAATAAGAAAACTCCCCCTTTACTCTCACAGCAACTAATTACAACTGAGATTCCCTCATGCAATAGCCAATCTTTAACCAATTAGCTGTATGTTCTTATTATCAAACCTTCACTGCTCCAGCTATTAAATTTTAAATATCTTAACACTTATTTTGAAATCTTAGAAAATATGCATAATAAGAAACACGAAATTAGGTCCACGCCTAATTAAACTGATTTATTACTAAAAAGCCTATAAGCAGGAATCTTCTCAACTAATGGTTATGTAAGGACCAGCTTCTCCTCCCTTTTGAACAAGTATAGACTCTTAAAAACATTGTATGGTGGAACCTTGGGTGACCAACCTTGGGTGACCTTGGCTTCTGTTCGTGACCAAATTGAGTGACAACCAGAATTTTTGTTTCTGTTTTGCTTCTGGTCGCAAACAAATCCTTGGGTGGCGACCAAGCAAACCCAAAAATGCAGCGATTTTCCCTTCAGCACCTTTCTTTTTTTTTTTGGTCTGCACATGCGCAGATAGTCATGCCTCCAGTCACGACCAAATCAGGTTGCAACTGTAGTCCTGGAATAGATTATGGTCACGAACCGAGGTTCCACTATATTTCAAAAGGAACCTTTATTGAAAAGGGGTGAAAGCAAGTCAGAATTCAAAGCAGGTTCTGAGGTCCCTCAGGGCATACAACTAGGATAAAGGAAGTTACAGACCCCTGCCAACAGTCCGACGTGGATTCCACCAAAGCCGCAGAGATGTAAAGATGTTGTATCGGCCTCTCTGAGAAACAGATAAGAAGAGTTTCTCAGGTGAGAATTTTCCAGGCATCCGAGGTGCCAAGCAACGGTTATAAATCGGGGGGAAAGTTATACAAAAAGGCAAGGCAAGAAATAGGATACTTAGACAGGAAAAGGAACCAAATATAACAGATCCAACTCCCTTTCTTCCACCAAAGAATGGCAGATACATGGATCTGATATATTACCCCCCTTAGAAAAATGGAAAATCCACCTGGAAAGACATAAATTTATTTTTATTTATTTATTTTGTCAAACAATTATTAGGTATAAGTATAAAAATGGTTATAAGTACATGAAATGGACACACACAAAAAAACAATAGGATAGGGACAGTAGGCATGTTTTGGTGCGCTTATGCACGCCCCCTACAGACCTCTTAGGAAAGGGGTAAGGTTAATAGTAGACAGTCTAATGTTGAAGATTTTGGGGTTTGGGGAAGAAACCACAGAGTCAGGGAGAGTATTCCAGACTTTGACCACTCTGTTGGTGAAGTCGTATTTCCTGCAATCAAGTTTGGTACGGTTTGTATCTATTTTGTGCTCTTGTACTTTGGTTGAAGCTGAAGTATTCATTGATAGGTAGAACATTTGCAATATGTAATTTTATATACTAAGATCGAACCGAAGGCGGCATAGTTCTAGGTTGTCTAGGTCTAAAATTTCAAGTCTGGTGGCATAAGGTATTCTGCTACAAGGAGAGGAGTGGAGGATTCTTCTCATAAAATATTTCTGGACTTTCTCAATTGTATTAATATCAGATATGTATTAATATCAGATATGTAAATCATACAATACATTAATGGGGTAAAACTTCTGTGGACCCGCTGTTAGTCTTAAAAGAGCAATACCCATGCTATGCTGATTCATCCTTATTTCATCAGCCACTTCTGGCAGCTATTCACTGCTGGTCGGCTCTTAAGTCCCAAGACCTTAACACCATGTGAGCCCTAGGACTAGTAGCCATTCCATTCCCAGGGAACATGAGGGTCTCACTATGAACATGAGGGTCTCACTATGCCCCCCCAGCTCTATTTGTAATGATTCTGTGGCAAAGACAGCTGGCTTTCCCCCCCCCCC
>BHFT01012125.1:11250-32877 GCA_004320025.1 Laticauda laticaudata
CCCCCCCCCCCGCTTCAGTGCTGTCTAGCTGGCAGAAAGTGATGGGGGTTTTCATTTTCCTTACATGAATTCCCAATCTCCCTACCAGGGTGGGCTGATTAGGCATCTGTTGCACCCTGAGTCCAGTAATGCTGCTACTTCCTCTCCTTTCCCTCGGCTGGGGATAAACAGGGGTAGGTTGAGCAGTTTGATTGGGTCGCTTACCAGCAGGTCGTCTTCCGGGTTGGCTCAGGTCTTGGGGTGTTGGAGTTCCTTCCTCAGGGTTTGGAGGGTTTTACGACATCCACAATACAGTTGTGGACTTTGCAATTGGTGAGGGGTTCTTTGAAGCGGTAGTGTAGGGCTGTCTTGAAACAATCTAAGTTTTGCAGCTCTGGAGCATTGGCGTGGTGGAGGGTCATAATCCACCTGGCTACTTCCCCTTCGAATGATGACTCACGCTCTTGCCCCCTGGATTGGGAAATTCTGCCCATACTCTTGCATATAGGTGAGGATTTGGGCCAGGAAGAACTCATTTCTGGGGGTCTCTGTTGAATTTTACCCCAAGGGGAGGGCTTCCTCTCCAGCTGCAGCCCCTGGTTGGCCAGGCACAATCGCCTGGGCTGGAACAGCAGGAGGTTGGATACCTAGTGTGGCTACTGCTCTGCCGGCTTGGATGGCTGCTTGATCAGCTGCGGATGGAACAGGGGTGATGGCTCGGGCTTCCTTGGCTGCTGCTTCACCCGGTCTCCTTCATTGGCGACCCAGTGCACTCTGGCATTTCCAGGGCTCCGTTTTCCAGGGCTTCCATCACAAGGCGATTGATGTGCTGCTTCAATCAATCATCTGCCAGGGGTTCCTCGATCAAGCTGTTCCTGATCAGGAACGGTTTCCAGCTCCGTTTTCCACCCAGACTTATGGCTACTGTGGGTGAGAGTCATCTCCCCCCATGTTTTTTCCATCCCAGCTATCCCTTTTTCCTATGCCAATAGACCATCGGGGATTCGTGGAACTTTCGAGGACAGCTTCGATGTCTTCAATGGGACATATGGAGCCAGTGTTGGGCTGGGTAGTAGTCGAGATTTCTCCCCAGCATTCAGCTTCCCAGTCAGGTGACGCTCCATTCAGAATCCAAGAAAGAAACCATTAGACTCCATTGTTATAGAGAAAATGACTTTTACTGGAAATCAAGTGGTAATATCAAAAGAATTCAAGATCTGAGGCATTAGGCATGAAAATCACATATACAAAGTTATGGCAACGTTCCCACCCACAATAGTTCAAACTGGCCATCCAATCTGAGATGTGTATAATGTCATGTGGGGCATCTTCAGGTGGTGATTCAGACATCTGGCCATTGACCTTGGCCTGGATAGATAAGATGCTGTGGCTGTGCAGTAAGCAATAAGCATAAACGATAAAGTTTTCCCAAATGTTACAGTTCACTCTGTCAAGCCTCCAGCACTCTCCCCCCCCATAAAGCCCAATTCATCCTCCCCCCCCCATGTCACTATGGCAGCCAGAAAGACAAGCAGAAGAAAGATTCTTGAAGGCTGGCATTCCCCTTGCTCACTGCCTTTTTCGGACATTGATGCAGGGTCCCTTCGGTAGAGTAAAATTTGGAAGGGAAAAACATTTTTTTCTCTGGGTTGACCACTGTTGCGGAGCCTGCTTTATGTAAGGACCGGTCTCTCCCCCCTTTTGAACAAGTATAGACTCTTGAAAACTTTGTATTTCAAAAGGAACCTTTTATAAAAAAAGCGATGAAAGCAAGTCAGAATTCAAAGCAGCCTCTGAGGTTCCTCAGAGCATACAATTAGGATAAAGGAAATTAGAGAACTCCTCCCAACAGTCTAGTGTGGATTCCACCAATCTGCAGATGTGAAGATGTTGTACCGGCCTCTCTGAGAAACAAGAAGAGTTTCTCAAGACCATCTTCCAGCATTGTAATCCACATGGCCCTTCCACCCTCAACATTCCCCAAGAGGTAAGAATTTTCCAGGAATCCGAGATGCCAAGCAACGGTTATAAATCAGGTAAAAGGTTATACACAAAGACAAGGCAAGAAATAGGATACCTAGGATACATAGAGAAGGACCCAAGTGTAACAAATCCAACACCACCACCCTTCTTCCACCAAAGAATGCAGATACACAGAACTGACAGGTTGGTACCTCCATGGAGTTAATTATCAGCAGAATTCAAGGGAGAGTTGGAATTTGTCTGCTTGTGGTTTTGTGGAGAATCCAGGCTGTTCTGTCTTTTATTTCCATCCCTATGTTCTACCATTCCATCTCCTACATAGAAACACATTTTCTTCATTACAAAAAATGGAAATAAACTTGCACCATTTTAATAAGATTTATAAATCTAGCTTTAGTTCAGTTTGGGGTAGATACTATAGAGTAATGTGTTTCATTGCATGCACTTCTAAAACTCATTTTAGGTATACCGACAGGATTGTGAAACTTTTGGTGCTGTGGTGAAGATGCTGATTGAAAAAGACCCTGCATTAGAAAAACCTGTTCAGTTTTCTTTGAGACAAAATTTGCATGAGATTGGTGAGCGATGTGTTGAAGAACTTAAACACTTCATTGCAAAATATGATTCTGCGAGTCAAGAATTTGAAGAAACATAAGATAAATTATGAGTTATTCATATATAAAGGCTACCTGATTCATGGATGCTCATCTTCTAAATTTGTTCATCTTGCATTTGATCTCTTCATAAATTTGAATTAATTGCAAAAAAAAAATCATTTACTCAGTTTATTCCGTTTAGAAAATATATTGACTATATAAAGTTCAGCTCATGTCAGCCGTATTTTGAAAATCCTTAACAAAAAGCTGCTCCAATTATTGAAACAGGTTGCCAAGTATGACAGACCATTTTGTAATTTTATTGATATTGATGAATATATAAAATAAATGTGCACCTGTATTTATATAAATTTTACGTATGTATTCCCTTTAATTACAGTAGCTATATAAATTTGTTTGGAAACCATTGTTAGGACAATTCCATTAAGCTAGTTGTTTAAGCTTAGTGGTTTTGTAACTTCAAATAGCTTGTATAATTAAACTCCAGAGTTAATATCAAAATTTGCATTTCCTTGAAAGCTTTGTACACTTGTATAAACAATATTTGTCTTTAATAGTAATGGAAAGTATATACTCTTATTCTCTTCTGCAATTTCTGTAATTTCCACTACACTATGGGATATTCGTTTTAGAAATGGGTGTAGTGAAAGCAGCACAAGTGTTTTCAAAGTATGAGAATTGTGAAATTCATCATTTCACAAATGGTACAGACATGATGATACTTCCCATAATCGTGGGATAAAAGGGTAAGTAAATTCATAATTGCAATTCCGCAGCTAATCTTTATCCAACATCACTTTATTTTATTCCTATGTTACAATTAGAGACTAGTCTACTTGAAAATATTCTTCTCAGAATTGCAACAAGGTTGGTTATATTCACATGTAGGTAAATGTTGGTTACATTCACATATAGGTAACCTTTACCTATATGTGAATGCACATACATGCTATTCTTTTCCAGCGCTAGGGGCGGTGCTCATCTCTGTTACAAAGCCGAAGATGCCTCCATGGTCATGTGACCGGCATGACTAAATGCCGAAAGCACATGGAATAAAGTGATCCCTATTTTTCTGCTTGCATTTTTACATGCTTTCTAACTGCTAGGTTGGCAGAAACTGGGACAAGTTACAGGAGCTCACTCCATTACACAGTGCTAGGGATTCGATCCACCAACCTGTCAACTTTCTGATCGACGAGCCCAGCATCTTAGCCACTGAGCCGCCGTTAACTGCCTCATGGGCAGCTAGATTATCTATTACAGTTATCACTTGTCTGGTGTACTTTCCACATGTAATATACAGAACAATTTTGGTCCTGTAAATTCAAGTGTTGTTTACCCATGGTTAGGTGTAAGATTATTTAATTCTAAAGTAACAAAAAGTAAGTTTCCTCTGTTTAAACAGATGGATGATTTGTAAGCAATACTTCTTGTATTCATAGGAATGAAGCGAAACATGGTGGTGTATGTTTGTTGTTTAAACCCATAAAAATGAATAAACATACAGATATGCTTCTGAACACTTCAGTCTGTCCCTCAGTTTGCCTCAGCTACTATGACCAGTGAAAGGGACTGTGAAAGTTTTAAAGCAGCTAGAACATACTGTATTACATTTCAGTGTTCTAACCTACGCACAGATATTGGAAAATATGGAAACAAACCAAATTTATAAATTATGAAAACAAATTACAATTACAGGAAGCCAGTTCTTAAAAACTGTGTTAAATAATTGATCTCACTGACAAAATAACAAAATTCAGCAAAAGTCAGTAGAAAATTATATCACTTGCATGCTGATGGAACCTGAGACTACTTAAGATAGGTTCAATCAACAAATCCATATCACACTTAGCAGAAAAGCTATAAATGTAGATTTGAATTCAGTGGACCATTCTTGGTAGAAAGCATAGTACAATTTTATTTAGTTGATCTTAAAAATAACATTTGGCTGATTATGAAAACATTTACTTTTTGGTTCTTAGAAGATACATAGGGCAATTTAATCTTATCATATAACAATGCCTCTTATACAAATCACAATTCACAAAGCAATGTTATCTATTTTAGGTTTGGAACCTAGCATTGAAATTTAGCTTAAAGTATAATTTAGTTCAATTTATACATGCCAATTTTATTTGTTTAATTTACACAATTTAAAGTTTATTGATAATTCTTTAATATTGAACCATGACTGAAATATTATTTACATAGCTCCACCATACAAACAGAGCTTTACTATCAAAAATTAAACATTTCACTGTAAATGTATGAATATTTAACAAACTCCTGCTAAAGCAAACTGATATTAAACAGTCCAACAAAATTATTTGTCTATTTTAAACAAATGCCTTACAATTCAGAAATATAAAAATAGTTGGATAAATCTTAATTTTATAATATATTAATTGTACTAAGTTATAAATACAGGAAACTGTAAAACACTACTTTATAAATTTGTTAATTCTTAATTGCTGTTCATATTACATTTGAAACTTGAGATACTGTTCCAATATAGAAGATCCTTACATATTTTCATAAGTTTTTAATTTAAGCAAATTCAGTGACATCTTATTTTGAAAGCAGGGATTATTAGCTCACATCACTTTAGATTTTACAAATTGTATATTAAGATTATATTAAGCAAAATTTGCCTGAGATTCACTCCCATATAATAGTCAATTTGGTAAGAAGCAGTTCTTTCTCCAGCATAGAATCAGATAATTGTTGCTTGGCATCAAAATGGCTAGGTTATATTAAACATATAAGAAAATGCAAAAATCAAATTATTTGCACGTGTTAAATGGGCAGTAGTTACCCTCTGTGGTCATATTCCCACAGGGAGTAATAGTCTCTCTGAAGCTTCATGCCATGAATAGGATCACCATTTTTTCTTCTTTTTGAAGATACATTAGATTGGACAGCTTGTTTTTGTCAGAAGTTTGAACTGATCCTTTGGAAAATGTGTTCCTTTTGTAAAACATTGCATTTCTCACTTCGAAACAGAAACTTCTGAAATTAGGTCAGTATCTATATAAAATGCTAATTCTTCATACTACCCATATCTGAAAAACTGTGTGGAAGGTTTCCATCCCTATGATCATGTTTACAGAGCTGATGAGAATAAGAATCCAATAAAATCCAAAGTAGACTCATCTCTGATTTCATATTATATCCATAAACAATGAAGACTGTCTCAAGTCTGGCATTCATATAATCAGAGGGACAATTTCTAATGTTTGCTTATTTTTTCTTGAATCTCAAGTTGTATGCAAGCCAGAATAGTTCTAAACAAGCTAATCCATATCAAAGGTTTATTTTTTTATTTTTTGATGTAGTGTCTTAAACTGCTTTCAAAGCCTTGACAAAGAACACAGACAACTTTTTCCCATGTTGCAGACTTTGCTGACATTATTTAGATACACAAGATTTGAAACACAGTGTAGGCACAAAGTTTATAGGCAGTACATTTTAGAAAAGTATACAGTTTTTGCCTTTGTGAGTTTTCCTTTTTTTCAGATTTTGTTATCTGCCTAAATTGGGTAGTAGGAAGTTCAGCACTTGAACTAGAAACAAAATCTACATGGCAGAGATATCTCACAGATCTTGGCTGTGGAATGGGTTGTCCTAAGAAATATCCTTCCTCTGAAGATGATGAAGGTGAGCACCAAGCTTCTTCATCCTCACCCCAAAATCCAAAAAAATGATCTCTTGGTTTCCCCATTGCATAGTCAGGTGCAATATGATTATTTTGGCTGAAAAAAGTGGGAGCATATGCCTGAACTGCCTGAGTATTTTTATTCTGAATAAATGCATCATAATCCTGAGGTGAATAAAACTTTAGCCTTTCTTTTGGAAAAGGTTTTCTTTCTGCAACCAGATGAAGTGCATTGTCAGATTGAGACTTTCTGCTGCTTCGATTATGTCACTTTCCATGGTCTTCAAACTGATAAACACGTCTGCAAGTCCTTTCACTCAGGAGGTTGTTGAAGATCAAGATTGTCATAATTTCCATTATTAGTGACATCATCTGAAAAGTTTATTTGTTGAGGCCTAGTCTGTGATTTGGATTTTCTCAGTACTGGTACATGCATTGACTTTTCTTCTGGCAGTGTCTCAGCCTGACATAATTCAGAATTTACGCTCTTCAAAGACTCAGTGCTTCTATGAAGCATTGATGAATTCAAAGTTTGCGTGTTGTTCATGTTCTCACAATTCTACGCCTCTAGGTCCTGATAGGTTTCAAAGGAGTACAGAGAAGATCTTGGTTTGATTTCATCAATTGAAGCACCTAAACAATGAAAAGAAAAAAGTAATTTTGGTTGGAAAATTTGTTTCATCCAGTTAAATTCTAAAAATGTAATTTCAGTTTATATTAAAAAGCCACATTTGGATTTTGAATGTGGAATGTGTGAATTATCTATTCAAATTTTCCTTCATCAAACACGGTTGCTGAACAAAACAACAGTGTAACAGTGATACAGTGTAACAGTGTATCAGATTTCTGAATTATTTCATATAACTTGGTGATATGATCAACCACATGCATATTTCAAATAAAATGAGTTGCCTTTTCCAGTGGCTATAGATGTTAAACAAAAGTGACAATAAAATTTTGAAATATCTTGATTATTAGTAATATCTGAAATTGCTAGTTTCAAAGCAGTCTCTTAAGGAAACTGCACCTGTTTCAACATAGGCATAATTTTCCTTCCACAGTCAGGTGTTGACTATCAATTGCTTATCCCCTCCTGACAGCCTGAATCATCAATGAAGAGCAAGAACCTCCAAGTAGCAGGACTGAAATAACAAAGGACGCTCCACTTTCTTGACGTAGGCTAAAAAAAATATTCCAGATAACTGCACAAAACGTTACCCTTGGATTCTGACCATCTGACTTCCAGTTCAAAGCAATTTATACCCATAAAGTGTCTAGCTAAAAATGTTCATCGATAAAATCATACACAAGGGGTTCAAGTGGGAAGCTTCTATTCCATTGCAATCTTACTCTGACCCCTGCTGGAGAACATGGTTTTATAATGTAATTATCAAATTTCTTTACTGCCCATCTCAGTTGACTCTTTCACAGGTAGTTCTTAATTGACAACCACAATTGGGACAACTACATCATTAAGGGATGCAAATAATCCAATTTCCTCCATTGATTTTGTCATAAGCCCCTGAGAAGGTTGCAAATGGTCACATGACCCCAGGATGCTGCAACCATATTAAATAATATGTTGCTTGCCGAATGCTCAAAATTTAATCACATGAACACCAGGACACTGCAGTGATTGTTAAATGCAGGAACCGGGTGTAAATTAATTTTTTTTAATTGGTATTGTAATTTTGAAGGTCATCAATGATCTTAAGTCAAGAACTTGTACAAGGTAATAAGCAACAGATAAATTCATAAACACTTAAAATCCATTTTAAAATACTTGACCTGAACAGGCTTTCTTTGCAAAAGGAGCATGCATAAAAGCAAGTAAAAGTTAATGTGTAAACCCTTGTAGAACACTGGTAAGAATCAAGCTTTATGGATGAAAATTAATTGTACAATTTGTATCACAAATGCTTACTGAATGAACCATAAATCATAATTTTTAGCTGCTTTACCTGTAATGTTAGATAAAGCAAGGAAATCCGTTGAGTCTCGAACACACTGCTCTCGTTTCAGGTTTGACAAACATTTCAATGAATCATATCTTTGATAGCGGTCTTCCAATATTTGAGGGGCTGCCATAGGGAGGAAGGGGTCAGGCTATTTTCTAAAGCTGTAAGCCAGACAAGGAATAATGGATGGAAACTGAACAAGGACAGATCTAACCTGGAAACAAGGAAAAACTTTCTGACAGTGAGAGCAATCAATCAATGGAACAAATTGCCCTTGGAAGTTGTGGGAGCGCCATCAGTCGAGACTTTCAAGAGATTGGACTGCCATTTATCAGAAATGGTGTAGGGTCTCCTGCTTGGGTGGGGAGTTGGACTAGATGACCTGCAAGGTCCCTTCCAACTCTGATTGTCTGTACCTTCCCTTTTGGTCATGTTTGTATCTTGTGTCACGTTCCATGTCTAATTCTTGGATTTTCCTTCTAGCAGGTCCTGGGTGGCTACCATATGCAGAATCACCTACGCCATCTTGGGATTGTGCCCAATACATATTTGTCTGGTATTTCTTATTTGCTAAGCTTTGATTATTTAATTCTGATCTCCCTTTAGCCACATTTTCACAAATCCACTGATCTGATCTAAAATTGGCTTCCACTGGCTGCTGAAATAGATTTTTATCAACAAATTTGAGGAGCAGCTGAGTCATATAATCTTCATGCTCAGCCCATTCTTCTGGATCATCAGGCATTTCATCTTCCCTTATTTTCCAGAGTTCTTTGTCAACAAAGTTTATTTCTTGCTTTGAAAGACTTAAGTCGTCCAGTTTCCATGAAAGAGTATCATCCGTTGTGCTTGAAAGACCAAGGAATTTGTAATTCATTTCTGGAGACAACAGGAGGGATTGCCTGCACTGATTTGCTGAAGGACTGCTTTTTCCAATACAAATGCTCCTTCTGGAGTCTCTCAAGCAAGCAGATTGGAAAGCAGAATCAGAAGAATCTGAAGCATGAACATCCTCTCCCAGACTGCACGATTTAGAACAAAAAAATTGTCCTTGCTTGGGAAGAAAAGGGCAACCAAGTAGTGAAACGTTGCAATGAGTACAAGAAAAGCAAGTTTCTGTAGCATGCCAGTGTTGTCCATCCTAAGCCATTTGAGCGTGATCAACCCCTGTTTAAGACAAGATTTGTGTATAAATTTGTTTGCTAAGATTCTTATAACACTTTTCCCATTAGATTAAATACTTAACACACATTAATATGTTATTTACTCGGACTTCAGATTGAGGCTATTTACATTATACTAGTGTAAAAAAATTGTAAATTAAACTACATGGTATGGCATAAAGCTCTATTTCCTTTATGAATAAGTAAAGAGTCTACAGATATTGATCTATCATTTTCTTGTAAAATAAAGGATTAATTTTTAGCCTTAGGTAACTAATATCCAGAGAGAACTAGACAAAAGACAATCTAATAAATAGTTCTGAGCATAGACATGAACAAATGTAGTATATTTGTCAAATTACATTAACATAGCATGGCTAAAAAGAAGACTGTCCAATTAGAATGAAATTAATTTTTATTCATCCAATTTATATAGCTAACCATTTATCATGACTGCTACTCACAATAATTAAAAAAAATAACAAGAATAATATAAACTTTGAAAAACTATATCACCATACTAAAATTTCTATGAAAACAATTTGCTGACAGCCTACATTTACATAATTAGTCTTATTTTTCTTGAAGTTTTGTTGAAGTATGGTAACGTTGGCATCAACAGGAAAAAAAACCCTGTAGGCCTGAAATGATGTTCTCACCTGGATAATAATTTTAAAATAATAGGCATAATCCTCAAAACCTCGGGTTTTACAAATAAGCTAAAGCAATTGCATCATGACAGCCATTCAAAAGGAGGTCATATAACTTGTTCATCAGGTTGAAAACATAGCTTCAGCAAATATTTTTTGCCAGTCAAAATGCAAGCTTACCTATATGTTCCCTGCAAGTCTCACAATATTCTACATAAAGAGACTCAAAGCAGCCATAGCAGAAGGGTATCTGTCCTTCATAATATACCTCTGTCCTCCAAGGATGGTTTCACACTGAAGGCAACGGAAGTGTTTCATGTGCCAATGACGACCTTCTGCTTCTGTACTTTCATCAACAAAAATGATCTAGGTAGGTGGGAAGAAAACAGTTTAGGTTTTAGGAGTTTCTCTTATTTCTCTCTCTTTGGGAGGGATAATGACTTATCCTTAAAACAATAAAACAGTGGAGATAAGTTTACTGGTAGTCCTCAACTTATGATCAATTGCTTAGTGACCATTCGAAGCTACAATCTATCTGAAAAAGGGGACTTACAACCTGACTCCAAAGTTTTAACAGTCAGAATTCCCCCACAGTCACATTACTGCACTTCAGGCGCTCACAATCTGGCCATATTTATAGCTGTATGCAACATATTTTGGTCATGTAACTGCGTTTTACAATGGTTTTGCCAAATATGGCATTTCTGGATTTTGGCCATAATGTGCCATACAGTATAATGGGGTTTACTTAATGACCACAGCATTTGCTTAATGACCATGACATCTGTGATCACTGTATTCACATAACTACTCCCAAAAATTTGCAAAACCAGGTTGGTCAAGTAATGACCCATTTTACAACTGTTATTATTTACAGCAAGCTCCATGACAGTCATAATTTAAGGATTATCTGTGTAAATAAGATATTAAGTTCAGAGATTCCAAAGGATCTTTAAAATCATTTCCCTTGTTGAAAATAACTTAATGAAAAGTAATACAAGCAGAATATACTAACAATGTACTTGATCACTAGTGTACCACTTCTACTTCTTTGCCTTCTATTTCCTTTAAAAAAAAAACTATTTTAATACTTCTTTTTTCTTTGTTTTCTTTTTTCTTTTTGATAAAATAAAAAAGGGGAAAGGGGCAAAACTCACACATAAGATTATCTGCTATATATAACCCAACAGTAGTCTTGCAAGTTACATTTCTTCAGTTTAATTATTACTTTTACTTGAAAGCAATGCATAACAAAGTAAGTGAAATTTAATTTCTAAGTGATGTGGAAAATCATTTTTGTCCCAAAGGGTACGTGATGATGATAAGTCATATCCAAATGCACTCACATTTGTTCCTTCCAAGCTACCTAACAATTGAAGTAGCATTGGAAATCTGTGCTTTTCCTTTGAGCAGTAGAAAAATTTGGTACAGGTAGCAATTAGGAATCAAATGCTGACAACATATGTTAAAAGAGATAAATAATTATGTCACATCCCTTCAACAGTAATAATGGTTTTCCAATCACCCTGTTAGGAATCTGTTCACCAATTAGTTAGGTTGGCAATATATAAACCAACAATGTATGTTTGCAGCTTTAAGACAAAATCACTATATTGATTTATACTATATTCCGATTGGCTGATTATATTGCAAATTACCATAAGAGGGAGCTAGAGATCATAGTTTGCTCTCTCTGACATTCTGTCTGACATTCTATTGCTATCTACAGTTCTCTGTTGTATTTATGCTGTGCTTATACTTTGATATTTTTGTTTACTCTAAATGACAAAGGCAACCAGTAAAAAGACTATGTAATTGGATATTCTTTGAACTGTAAAACGTATATGACCTGGACCATTTATTGGGCTGTGCTATTTCTTAAAAGTAAACTTTAACTCAATTTAGTGTGTCTGTGTATGGCTGGATAATTATTCATAACTATTCTCATAAACGTTTCCATGTGCATATCCTTGTTACTCAAGGGTTATTTACATATCATAACATTGGTTATGGGTCCAGAGAGATATTGAGAATCAGTGTGAATATACAGTTTCATATTCCAGACAGCTGGATTCTCGGTTTATTGTTAAACTACCAATGGCACAAGAACAGTCAACCAGTATATCCCAGATAGCCGGTTGGATGGAACAAACTATTGTTCCTGGTCTATGAAGTGCAGCTGACTTCTGTGTAAAGACGGATTATGCACTGTAGTTAATAGTCCACTGGATGTAACAGATTGGGACCCATTGAATAATGAAGATAAAAAGAAAATAACTGACTTTAACTGGGATAATGAAAAGGCTGTTAGTATAATTGGATTCTGAACACTGAGTGATCAGCAGTTAGTCCATATTCATGGTGAAGAATCTGCTGCTACATTGGGACATTTTGAAGAAGATTTTGTTCGCAATACTGTGGGTGCACATCATACACCTTACACGTAAACTGTTTAGAGCCGCGTCTTATAAAAGTGGTGATATGTTAACTCATTTGGAGTTTATGAAAAGGACTTTTACAAGAGCTACAAGAAAGGAGCTGATTTTTGCTCGGAGTTGCATCAAATTTTACATCATTCTTTGCGGTGAAATTTATGGTGATTATGCAGTCTTCACTGGAAGCTTTAAACAGATGAACTTACATTGACTGGCAATAACTGGAAGACTGTTAGAAGAGTCAAGAGAAGGCAAGATAGAAATAACTGAGAGAAAGACAACCACAGGAAGAAACTGTCTTTCAACTGCCTATATGTTTAGGAAATGTTTCTTCTGTGGGGCTAAAGGTCATATAGCCAGATACTGTAAAAAGGTAAGAAACAGAATGCTATTAATATACAAAGAACTTATAAAGGATATTAATTTAGCCCATATCAAGTACAACTGTAAACCAAGATATATGGGTAGTTGAGCAGTGGAGCATTGCAGTGTATAACTAAAAGTAAGAAGAGAGGTTGTTAACATGACAAAGAGTAAACAGCAGGTATCATTAGCTAATGGATGGAAATTGAGAGCTATCTGGAGAAGGTACTACATATTGTTCATGTATTAATGAACATTTACAGATGTTATATGTACCTAGACTGAATATTTAACCTGCTATCTGTAAGAGAATGGTAAAAACAGGATTTGTTGTAACCTTTCAGGGAGATAAATGTTTAATTGAAAAAATAGGTGTACTGCAAGATTGGATCAATGGTTTGTTTATTATACATGATAATCCATTCATTAATGCTAACTCAGTTTATGAGAATAAAAAGCCTCATGATGAATGTAATTCATTCTGCTCCATAGTTGTATGGAACATTAAATTTCAAAAAGCTAAAGAAAAAACTGTTGAGTTATCCTAATGGTATACAATTAAAACCTTGTACAAAGTATGTACAAGCTTGCAATCAAGAAAACAGCAAGGTAACTCCTGCAAATAGGGTAAATGGATTCAAAACCAGTGAACCATTAGAGGTTGTTTTTACTAATATTATCTGGACCAAAGAAACCTAGTTTAGGTGGAGCCTGTTACATATTGAGTATAATTGATCATTTTTCCAGATATGGTTACTGTTATTTAATGAAAATGAAGATAGAAACATACCAGCATTTTGTAAACTGGCTAAAATTTGCTGAAAGGAAAAAGAAACTAGAAAGCTTAGTAACAGAAAAAAGAAAGCTTAGTAACAGATAAATGGTACTGAATTTACCAATAGAAAATTTGAAGCCATGTTTCCAAGGAAAGCTGGCATGAAACACAAGCATTATGCTCCTTATAGACCAACAACATAACTATTATATTGAAACGTAGAGGACAAAACATATACAGGCTATTGGCTAGGATATGATATTTGGATTCTTTGGTTGTTTCAGAGGAACTTTTGGACTGAAGTAATAATATGTGCTAAGCCATGTTTTGAATAATGTAGTGAATTCCAACGACTGGTGAATTACCATTTTACTTCATTGGAATGGAAAAAGCCAGATCTCAGTTTATTACATACATTTGGACCCCAGCATGGTTTCAATCATTCCTACGCAAGTAAGCGCGAAAGGGACAAACATAGAGAAAATTATATTTTGTTAGCGTATGAAGCCTAATCATAGATCATTAGATTTTGGGAGCCAGGGGTACTACTAAATGGTATATTTGGCAGTGCAAAGTGCTAATTTTGGAGCCATTGTTTGGCTGGAAGAGAGCTTGAACAGGAATATAATAAGTAGCAGGCTAATGTTGGAGAACTCCATTGTTTATCGATAATCCTGATGAAATATAATATTGATGATAAGATAGAGGAAGAATGCCTCCATGGAGGAATCATCAAATAGGAAGAACCCTCTATGATTGTGGAAGATGAGGGGAACTGATACGGGGAGTAAGGAAAGGAACATGCCAACAACATGTACTGAGTTCCTTGAGAAGTCAACTGGGGAGAGACGTCCACCTGACAGATTTCAAGCAAGCAATTGTATATGCCAGGTTAATACAGAAACCTTTCTAACTCCAATGAAAATAAAAAAACTATCCTACAAAGGATCAGGTTGCCTTGGACCTCTAAAATCCTTAAACAATTTTTAACTTATGGAAGTGTAAAATCATTTAAAGGATTGTAGAGGTGTATGAGGATGTAAAGTTACCGACCAAGCGTGAACGTGCAATAGGTTGCAAAATGGGGTGTATAAGATAAAACACTGGTGTGGATGGCTATTACCAGATAACGCAAGAATAGTTGCTCAAGGATTGTCAGTCAGATCAGGACTATGAATAAGTATTTGCACCATAGGTCTGAGAGCAAACACATTGAGAGGCAGCATTAGTTTGCGTCAGCTAAGAATAAATGTGAAATAAACATGGTAGATGTGACTGCAATATTTACATGCACCTTTACAACTATACATCTATAATGAAAAAGCATTAGGTTTAAAGGATGATGGAAAAAACTGATTTTTGAAATTAAAGAAAAGTCCTATGGTTCCTAAGCAATGAATGGATAAATGTATTGTAAGGAATTGAAAGGGAAATTAAGCATTATTTGGGTCTTGATATAGTGAAAACGAATAAAAAGTTTAAAATCTCACAAGCCAAGTATTAGCCAATTATTAAAATACTATAACATGGAGCATTATAAATCTGACTAGACACCAATGAGCTAAGGAATTTTACACAATAGTGGTATTAAAAGTCCTATGTTTGATAAGGAAATATATCAATCCTTAATCGCGTAGTCTATGCATATCTGAGTAATTGCGTCAGGACCAGATATAATCTTACTGTGTAAACAATTGGCCTACGTATAATGTGAACCAAATAAAAGCATTTGCAAGCACAGCTAAGTGAAATAATTAGGTTTTAAACACACAATCCATTATTCATTATATTTGGAACCAAGTAGTGAATTAATGTTAACTGCATGTGCTGATGCAAGTTTTTGCTGCTGATATAATGACTCACAAATCAACATCAGGTATAGTGGTAATGTTGGGAATGCTTTAATAGGATGGAAGTCTATTATGCACAACATATTAGTTTTATCCACTTTGGAAGCAGAATTCTCATGTTTTATCATGTGTACAGAATTGATATATTATAAACAATTGTTGAAGGATATTGGAATACTGTACGTTGAGCCATGGTCTCGCAGCTGGAGAGGGGTCTTGAATCTCGCCAGCTTTAAGAATCTCCTTGCAGACAGTCCTTTGTAACCGGAGAGCTTGGGCGTCCAGTACGCCTTTGTGCCGGTGGCAAGCATCTCCAAAAAGCATGCTTTTGGGCTATACGGTCGATCGGTCCATGCGGATGACAGGCCCAACCAACGCAGCGTCCTTGCTTGTCAGCAAGGCATACATGCTTGGCAACCCCTGCCTTGGCCAAGGACGTCAATGTTGGTTATGTGATCTTGCCAGGTGATACGAAGAGTCTGCGGAGGCAACGAAGTTGAAAGGCGTTCAGCTGCTGCCCTTGATGAGAGTAGAGTGTCCATGCTTCACTGCCATAGAGGAGGGTAACTTCAATAAACAACTGCAGTGACTTGCAATGCTTTGGTGTGGTAGTCAGCATTAACATTGTCCCACCACTCGTTTTTTCCAGGCGGGCCATACCTAGGTCAAAATCCAAGAGTCAAAGAGAGAGGCGTTGTTCGCAAGTGTACGAACCAAGAAGGTGAATTGCTCTACCATCAATAGGGGTGTGTTCGCCAATGGAGATGCTTGGAGCACAACTGACACTCCTGGTCATAACCTTCTTGTTTCTTCAGACTGATGGTTAGTTCCAAACTCGTTGCATGCAGCTGCAAAGCAGTCATAAGTCATTGCATAGCCTCCTCTGAGCTGCATGCAGCAAGGGCAGCATCATCTGGCAAAAAGTAATTCTCTGAATGAGGACTTTTGTAACTTTCTGTTTTGGTCTCGCAGGATGCCGGCGATGTTGAATAATCCACCGTTGCTCCTGGTGCGTATGAAATACGCCGTCCATCAGACTCGTCAAATGCATATGAGAGGAGTAAGGAGAAGAATATTCCAAAGAGTTGTAGGCAGAACGCATCCCTGTTTGACACCGTTTTGTGATTGGGAAGGCGTTCAGAGCACGACCCATCAAATTTGGACAGCTCCCATTCATGTCACATTGAAAGCAGACACGATTCATTCTCAAGAAGCTTGGAGGCGGCATCCAATGCGCCGGAGGGAGGGCAAACAGTCCATCTCGATGACGCAAGTCGAAGGCCTTTGGTTAGGTCTATGAAGGCGCAGATTAAAGCGGCTGCGTCTCTGCGTTCACGTTCATGCATTCTCCTGGGAGTTGTCTTAGCGGAGAAAACCATGTCGATGGTCGATTCTGCGGCTCTAAAGCCGGCAACTGTGCCTCTGGGTAGACACATTAGCAGAGATTTGCAGTCTGTGAAAGAAGAACAGTGCCGTAGGCTTTTACCGACAGTGCTTACAGCGATATACCACGGTAGTTGTTTACAGTCACTTCTTTCTCCTTTGTTTTGTACAGCGTGATAATCTTGGCATCACGCATGTTCTTGGGTACAGCTCCTTCCTCCCAGCATTGTAGCAAGAGATTCATGTAGGTGTTCCAGGAGAGAGCTATCTTTGTGCCATCTTCAACTACTTCAGGTGGGATGTTGTCACTGGCCTGGGCCTTGCCAGTTGGCTAGGGAATTGCATGGCTTTACTAAGCTCTCCAATTGTGGGTGGGGCGTCCAGGCTCGTCCATTCTGTGAAGTACTCGGCGTTTCTCAAGTGCTGAGGTCGGTGCAGGTACATGGTTCCTTTCTTCTCGAGTAAAGTTCCTGTGTAGTGCCTCAGCCCACCTGTCCAATCTGTTTTGCTGCGGTCAAGTGTATGACTAGCGCCTTCCGCTGACTTGCAGTGGGGGCGATCTTGATTCGCTTAGAACCGTAAGCCTTTTTCATTCCTTCATACATTCCATGCACATTTCAGCCAATCGGCAGAGAAGCTGGATGTTTCTGGCAGAGAATTAAGCAGTAATCAATTTGCACAGCGCCTAGCAACGCGCTTTGGTTGCATCGCTTACGAGCAGCCACGGAGTGCTGCAAGTGTCTTAGTGTATGATGGGTCTCTCTTGTAGGCGAGAGGGCATCACGCTTCACAGCTATGACTGGTTCGAATCACCAGCGGCTCGCTGCTCAAACCAGTCCTTCTTGTTTCCTTTGTTTTTCTGCCAAAAGTATGCGAGAGCAGTCATGGAACATAGCCTCACGGATGTGTTCCACCTCAACAATGGCACTAATCTGTTGGACAGTCCTTCCAAGGGCGTCAGTTGATGGTTCTTGGCAAAGCGTTCCGTAGCTCAGGTATAGCGGTTCGACTGTATTGACCTACACAAGGGGAGAACCATTAGGAATGCTGTCCACCAAATTAGTTGGGTTGGGCAAACTATATAAACCAACAATATATGTTTGTAGATTTTCCAGACAAAATCAACTGTAGTATTGATTTATATTATATTCCGATTGGTTGATTATATTGCAAATTACCATAAGAGGGAGCTAGAGATCATAGCTTTCTCTCATCACATGCTAAACATCATGGCTTGAGCAGTTCAGCGTGGTGTCTAAATTAGGTCAACAAAAAGTTCATTGCATGTGAAACATACAAAACAGGATGGGTGCCAGCATACTCCAGGCCCAGCTCTTGAAGCAAATACTGCAACTTCACCTCCATTTATTTCTGTACCATGCTGAAAATAAAAACAGGGATTTAAGTATTTTTTCCCCATATATCCATCAAGATAAACCTACACACATGCATTTTAATTTTCATACATATACAACTTATTAGAACAATGGGATCTCACTTCTGTGAGGAAAGGACAAACCAGAACACTAAAGGAGAACATTACTATTATATGATCTTCCTTGATAAAAGGTTACTAATTCTCATATTAACTGTCAATAACTTCTTAGACACTTCCTTTGGGCATTCCATTGTGTTAAGCACAAAGAAAAGAACAAAATAGGTATTATAATCCAACAAATGCTTTTTGATCAGTTTTTTCAACCTAAAAGGCTTGAACTCATGTTTTATTTAAATGTGTTTATTCCATGTTCATCAGCACCTGGATTTCATAGAATTACAGAATTCTATTTTAACAATAGCAATGTTACCTGTTCACAAACTGCATGCATTATTGCCCTAGGTAATAAATTGACTGAACCTCGCCCCAATGCTTCTTTACGTTGTGCACCAAATATTTGAAGTTCGTTCTTCTCTCCTTCACTTAAAGACTGGCAGTATTGCACCTTCAACAAAAAAAGCCAATAACATGTTCAGAATCTACACAAGTTCTATTTAGAATTGACATGCATGAATAGGAAACTAAAAGATTTGTGTAAGATTTAGACATAAAAAAGAATTGCATAAACAGCTAATTTTCTTATCCTTTCCCCACAATGTAATCATGTGTCTCAACAACTGGAGCTGCTACAATGACATGAAATGTTATTGCTATCTATAACAGTTTTTCTGCATTTGGTTTTACTAATTTATGGCTATAAGATAAATTTCTACAGCATTGCGTGAAGATGCAGATTATTCCTTTCATGCTTTATCAGAAGATAGGAGAAGTGACACTATAGGGCTGTGATAGCGAACCTATCACGCACACTGTGGGCATGCATGCCATTGCCCCAGCCCAGATCCAGTTTCTCCATCATGTTTCATTCAATCAATTCCAAATTTCCTGTGAAAGAAAAAGATATTGCGAAGTTGGAATTGATTGAGTGAACTTTTTCACTCATGCACTTTACAATGGGGGGGGGACGGGGTCCCATCCTCCTGAAGCCCATTATGACACGGAACCACAATGTGACTCATGCGGCTCTTTCACCCCTCTGTTGCAGCTCCCTGTCCCATCACAGCAGAGGGATGAAAGAGCTGTCAGCCTGTTGTGGCAATGACAATGGGCAGAGCCTTAGTACAGGAGCAAAGCGCCCCTGCACTTGCCTTTGCACAGCAACAGGATTCTGCCTTCTTCGTGGTACATTTGCTATTGCCGCCTGCAAAGAGGGCTGGGAGAGAACAGCAAGGGCAGATCTTGTGGAATGGGGTTATCCCCAAAGCCTGGCCTTCCTTCTCTCTCATCAGCAGGGTCAAGAGAAAGAAAGGGCGGCATGGGGAAAAACTCCCCTCTCCCAGCTGAGCGCAAAAACCCAGTAGGGGTTGGTGGCTAGCTCAACAGAAGTGCCCCCATTGGTGAGTCAAATGGTGGAGAGGCCTGGCCCAGTTCTTGCAGCTGTCCTGCTCTTCAGCACTTTCAACATGAGCTGCTGCCTTTGAAATGTTCCATGCTTTTGAGGAAGGCGGGCAGCAATGCCTGGGGCCGTGGGGAGGCAGCAGAGGCGTTGGTGCTCCACTCCTCCTCAGCAATCCCAGCCTAGAGGAGCACAGAGAGTTGCAGGCCAAGCACCAGAGGCTCAGAAGGTGTGCTCCAATGTCACGCCAGCGTGCTCCCAAAGTGGGATTGAGTGGGGGGTAGGGGGAAGGGAGCATGGGCTAGGGGGGCTTGTAGGAAAAGAAGCCTGGCTGGCTTTCCATGTGGCATGGGGAGATGGAAAGACCCAATAAAAATCCAATTCCCCCCAATAAATGGGAAAAATAAAGGCCCGGCAGTCCAGAGTCCAAAAAGTGGGTGGAGTCTGTTTGACGGAGGATCAGAGAGGAAATCAGTTGAAATCTGGGCAGGAGACTATTCAGAGAGCCTTAGTCTCTTAGATTCCCTCCTCCCTGCTTTCTTCCCTAGCCTTGTTTTCAGGGGAGGGGGAAGCAAGGTGGAACAATAGTAGCTAAAAGGCTGCAAGAGAGGTTAGGGTTTATTAAAGATGGGGATAGGGAAAGGATGCCATTCCTTTCCCAAGTACCCAGGGAAAGTTAAATAAAAATAGGTATGTCTGTATGTGTGTGTGTGCAAATACAGTTGTGCTCATAAGTTTACATT
Organism: Laticauda laticaudata; assembly: GCA_004320025.1. Taxonomy (NCBI): domain Eukaryota; kingdom Metazoa; phylum Chordata; class Lepidosauria; order Squamata; family Elapidae; genus Laticauda; species Laticauda laticaudata. The sequence goes on from BHFT01012125.1 coordinate 31,699, forward strand.
GCCTGGCAGAATTTATGATTTCTTGGCCATTTTTCAGACAATACGAATGGTAACACATTTTTTTTTATTTCACTCATGGTTAGTGTATGGCTGAAGCCATTTATTATCAATCAATTGTGTTTACTCTTTTTAAATCATGACAACAGAAATTACCCAAATGACCCTGATCAAAAGTTTACATACCTTCATGATTTTGGCCTGATAACATGCACACAGGTTGGCACAAAGGAGTTTGAATGGCTATTAAAAGTAACCATTCTCACCTGTGATCTGTTTGCTTGTAATTAGTGTGTGTATATAAAAGGTCAATGAGTTCCTGGACTCCTTACAGACCATTGCATCTTTCATCCAGTGCTGCACTGATATTTCTGACTTCTGAGTCATGGGGAAAGCAAAAGAATTGTCAAAGGATTTGCAGAAAAGGCAGTTGAACTGTATAAAACAGGAAAGGGATATAAAAAGATATCAAATGAATTGAGAATGCCAATCAGCAGTGTTCAAACACTAATCAAGAAATGGAAAATGAGGGGTTCTGTTGAAACCAAACCATGGTCAGGTAGACCAGTGGTGGAATTCAAATTATTTTACGACCGGTTCTGTGGCCATGGCTTGATGGGCGTGACAGGGGAAGGATACTGTAAAATCTCCAGTCAGAAGTGGTATTTCCCAGTTCTCCGAACTACTCAAAATTTCCACTACCGGTTCTCCAGAACAGTCAGAACCTGCTGAATACCATCTCTGAGGTAGACCATCTAAAAGCCACAACTGCCAGGAAAATTGTTCGGAGTGCAAAGAAAAACCCATAAATAACTTCAGGTGAAATACAGGACTCTCTGAAAACATTGGTGTAGCTGTTTCAAAATGCACAATAAGGAGGCACGAGCAAAAAGATAGACTGCATGGTCCAGTCACCAGAAGAAAGCCATTACTATGCAAATGCCAAAAAGTATCCTGCTTACAATGCACCAAACAGCACAGAGACAAGCCTCAAATCTTCTGGCACAAAGTCATTTGGAGTGATGAGACCAACACTGAGCTTTTTGGCCACAACCATAAAGGCCCTGTTACACTGCCCAACGGATGCAAAACGTTAGTAAAAAGTACACAACGGATGAGCAAAATGTTCCATCCGTTGTTATCCGCTCTCAAAAGGGGCAAAAATTTGCATAACCGGAGCAG